>JAJIYU010003914.1:0-25645 GCA_030144865.1 Tinospora cordifolia
TTTAATAAAGTTTAAATTGATAGTAAATTGGGTTTTTAGATAGTTGATTTTTATACGTTCCCTGAGGACGATATCCGGTCTCACCGGTTATTACTATTGCGATCCCGTACACTTGCGGGGTTGCTAACACCGAGTAATGTCAGATGGAACTATTTTTAAAATAACGTTATTGAAATGAAAAGAAAATTCCACCGGATTTGATTTTCACTGGAAATGATTTTGATCTGATTTGTTTTTGAAGAGAGAGTCAATGAAAGAAATTCACTAGTAACTTTGTGGCTAGAAGTCTAGAAAAGATTTAGGTGATGCCAGGTGCTCAACTAACCATTCGTAGACGGATTTGAGTACGGGTAGTAGCCCTATGGATGGAGTTCAACTCCCTGCGAGAGATGCGCTTCCATTGGATAGTAGCCCTGTAAGTGGAGGCTTTACTCCCTACGAGTGATGCGCTTCCTTTGGATAGTAGCCCTGTAGGCTGGGTTTTACTCTCTGCGAGTGTTGCACTACTTTGGAAAGGATCCGAGGAACTTGAGACCGAGGGCGTCACATGGAAATGTGAGTGAGTCAACAATCCAAGTCTTGTAACCCTAGGTTTAGGGAGGACCAGGTGATGTCTTGAAGACAGTGGATCTCAATAAAAGCTTTTAGAACATAAGCTAGATACTTATAACGTGAAAACGCACACTTGTTTGGTCATGACTTGATTCAGGAGGATCCTGTATCCTTTTTCTTGGACTCGAAGAGTGATAGACCATGTATGGTGAGTGATCGATTCTTGGGCAGAACATGTACACACTGTATTCTACTGGTATGGGACGGTCGCATATGGTGGGTCTTTCGTCTGCTTTAAGGAGCGAGACACTTGCAAAATTGTAATGGGCGATAAACAGAATCTTTGGAAGAACTTGCACGTACTGTATTCTACTGGTATGGGACGGTCGCATGTGGTGGGTCTTGCGTCATCCTTAGAGACCAGGATTTGGCATAAATAAATAAAGCCGTAATGGAACAGGGATTCCATTATGCCAGCGTGTATTGTTTGGTTGATTGTTGGGTGTTTGCTTTGGATATATGTGATATCATTATTTTGAGTATTGACACACAAATTCCTGTACCCAGAACTGAATAAAATGCTGTTAACTTAGAAGCATAAAACCTTAGGCCATTGAAACATATCGCGAACCTAGAGACATGAACTTAGAGTCACTGTAGCACGATGAACACGAAGGGTATAGGCGAGTTGAAATGAATGGCTATTATCACAAGTCATGGTATCTAGCTTAAAGTAGAAAGGCAGTTACATTCATTTAAATTATTGAATTTTCTGCTATATTATGATTACATTGTTGGATACTGAAAGTGTGTTTTTGACTTGAAGATAATGCCGAGAGTTAGAGGACGAGGCAGACTCCGTAGGGGCGGGTCCAGGGGTGAGACTGCTGAGGAGCCAGTACAGACAGAGGAGGGAGTTACCGGATCGGCTGTTCCAGCTGCCATTACAGTGTCACCAGATGTACTCTCAGACATGATTCAGAGAGCAGTAGATCGGGCAGTGGATAGGGCCATAACGAGCCAGTACCCGACAGAGTCTTCTCAGCCTCCCGTACTGCCTCCAATACCCGCACAGACGTCTACACCAGCATCTGTACCTGATGAGGTAGCGATTCCAATGATAGTACCCCTTGAGAGTCCAACACACATGGCTAGCAAGTCCACCGGTTATGATAAAGAGCAGAAGGACCTAGCTATAGAGTTTTTGTAACACCCCAATTTTTGACTGGACCTCCGTTTACGTGTTACGTCACATGTGGATCGTCGCCCAGTGAAAATCCAGATGCTACTTAAAGGCTTTCGTTAAGTTAAAATCTTTTTCTTCAATTTTTAGTTCACAACATTTAGTTCTCAGGTCAGTGCCTATAAATATATTTTGCACGATATAGAAAATCACAATAATCTTACCAAATAATTTCAATAGCAATGTAGCGACATACTTTTTAAAATGATTTAATTAAATCAAACTTGTTACACAAGGAAAACAATTGGAAGATAAAACAATCGAAATTAAACCAACGTACATACTTTAAAACAGTCCAATAGAAAATATAAGACAAAACCTCCAAATCACCTATCCCTGACGACCTCCCCAAGAGGTGTCCAATCAGAGTGCGAGTTTTTTGTAGTAAGACACCATATTTTAAGTCCAAGTGTACCTAAAAAATAAAATGGGAGTGAACTCGAAAGCCCAGTGGATCGATCCTATACATCACATGCATTATACAGACCCATTTCAAAACATTACAAAGACTTTCAAACATTAAACGTTTCAAACATTTATTTGTTTTAGTCGAACTCTAAGACTGGAAGAGGGTTGAGATACCTCTCAGTATTCCCTATGATCCAATTTAATCTCAGATGGTTCCACTAACCATATAAAATCACATCGACACTCACATCATAGCCTAAGAGAGTGTACTTACCATGGCGTCGTACCATCTCTCAAAGACTTCGAGCTGTCACAGTCAGCTCAGGGTGGGAATACCTACGATCCACCTTGTGGCTCGACGATCTCAAGTAGTGACATATAGGAGATGCCACCTCGATCCGCTTTAGGCTCGTCAATCGTACCGGTACGTGGATTCTTAATAACTCATCGTCTTAATTTAGTTTCACAAGCCATTTCTAATATACTAAGCATCACATAATACACATGAAAAATAATCCAACTATGCCTACCAGTGAATAAAATAAAATGCATGAGTAACAATAAGATTTAGATGCATATATTCCTAGTCATGCATGCCATATCTAAGCAAATCCAATTGCAAGATCATATCATGAGCTAATTACGCATGGACTAGATAATTTATTATACATCACAAATCATCCACGTAAGCCAAACAATTCAGTCAATTACTTAACCAAATTCAAATGACCTAGAACTACTCAATCAAATGCTTTGAATCTTAAATCTATATAATACATGTGAGCAAAGAAGTCACGCCCACCTGATCTTGTCGTTCTTTCGGGCGACCTTGCTTTCCTTCAAAATCCCATACTATACCATGTATAAATCTGAAATTAGACATTTAATAGAGTTACCCTTAAACTTAAACAATTTCTAATGATTTAATCTTTAAAATTTTGAATAATTTATTGATATCAAAATTACTTTAATTACGAACAAAATAAGACTTCTATTTGTCAAGTCTTTAGTCTTGTTAGGAGTTAAGATTTCCAATCTTCTCCAATCCATAGAGTTTTGCTAAGGTTATTATTATTGTTGTTGTCGTTAGTCTCATACCATAACTTATTTTATTTGTTTTGTGAGTTCATTAAGATTTTCTAAAATATCTATTAACTCGATTCTTAAATCTACTTTTCTAGGACATTAATTTCCTTCTCAGATTTCCTACTCTTAAGGTCTTAGTTAAGGTTACTTCGTGGTAGTGATTCAAATCATCTTTGTTCAAAATTTCCTATGATTAAGTAATTGAATGCTTAAGTAAATAATTAAACAAAATCTAATTCTTTTCCTCTTAACATTTCCCACTATTACTTGAAATGTCTTACTAAAATTAGTTATAGCACTAGTTCAATTGATTATTTATTCATTTTCTTATTTGAATGATTTAATATTGCTTGAATGACTTCTAATTCTCTTTAATTCTTGATTTAAAACTTTGAATTATTAGAAATGCATTCATTAATTAATTTTTTATTTCTCAATCATAGCATTTTATAATTCCTAATTCTAACTAGTGCATATTATATTCGATTTGAAACTTTATAGTGTCTTGGTAGGCTACTCTATGATTTCATTATTAGCTTAACATACTTAATTGACATTAATCATAATTTTTTTTTCTAATTTGGATGTTTAACTACTTGAATAAATATTTAATTTAATGGTCTTAATGTAAATACTAAATTAAATACTTAGGTGCATAAATGAAAGATTCATTTGAAATTCTTAATTCTAACTAAAACATCTTAATGTATATAAATTCCCTATGCTATCTTATGGTATTATTTAATCCACATGAATAGGTCTATCATGCTTTGGTTACCAAATAATATGCTTAAAGTCTATAATCCAAAAATTCAAATCATTTTTTCACATTATAAAATTTCTTGTTAATCTAAGTCAAATTTATTAATGAATTCCTATTACACTTTGGTGATTTGAATTTGCATGCTTGAAATCTAAAATCCAAAAAAAAATCCAAGTCCTTATTTCTTACCTCATTACTTCGGTCACCCACAAGCTAATGGAAAGCATTGCCAGCACTCTGTCTCCTCTCTTCCCTGTCCACTCCGTTCCCAATCAACCAAAATCCTTAATCCTTTTCTTCATTTCCGTCTGCCATGGCCGGACAGCCAAAACCCATCTCCTCAGATTTTGTAGCAGCTGGAAAACCAGAATTACTGGTTTTCATGTCCTTCGTTCATCACGTTCCTCTTCTTTGTGTAGCAATTGGACAACAAGCAGCAGCATCTACTGATTCGGATCATCTCCCCCCAGCTGCTATCCTCTGTTCGCCTTCATCTTCTTCTCTATTCAGCTCCCACCGAACTCCATTCCTCTGCCTCACGATCAACAACACACACATTCCAGCCTTCATCCTCCCGGACCGAACCAGCGACTGAACTCGGTCTGCTTCTTCTTTCTTTTTCTGCTTGTTTCGGTCGTCTTCTTCTTCATTGCAGAATTCAGCTGCTTCTTCTCCTCTTCCTCGGTTAGCAGCAGCATGCAGCAGCAGCTGCATACACATACCTCACCGTCCCCTGTTTCCTATCCATCATCTCTGCACGGCTTTCCTCTTCATTTTCCGGCAGCAGCAGCGACAGTGGCAGCACCAGCCGTTGTGTCGATCTCTCGTTGTTCTGCTGCCACCTGTCTTCCTCTGTTCCACGGTGAAGAGAGCAGCAGCAACTTGAGCAGCCAAATATCGCTGCTCTGCTGCCTCCCTTCTCTCTGTTTTCTCATCGTTCGGTGGTGACAGGAGCAGCATCCAGCAGCTTGTCCGTTCGGTGTTAGTAACAGCATAATCACTTACTCTTCTTCCGTCACACTCTGCTCCCTGTTGGTTCGGTTGTAGCAACAGCAGCTGCTGCCATGGCAGCTGTAGCTGCAACAGAACACTATGGTTCTGTTTTTTTTTTCTTCCTCTTCTTCACTCGGTTCATGCAGCCATTTCTTTATTTTTCATTGACCAGACAATTCTGGTGCCTCCCAGGAACTTCCCGGACCCTTCTTTTTGTTGCCTTCTGATCACCGCCCAAACCGATTGTTCCAGCTCTTTCATCACCTTTCTCTCATTCTCCATTTGCTCATCTTCCTTCGTAAGCCACCAAGATATATATTTCATCTTAAACATTGAGAGTGGGAATTGATACCATTACCCACTTGTTAATTACTACAATATCATAATAAAATACTATCTCAACTTATTTGCCTATAAACTTTTATTTAATCCTTATCATAAGTGTATAAATTTACAATTATTATTCATTTAACCTTATTATTATTATTATTATTATTATTATTATTATTATTATTATTATTATTATTATTATTATTTTATTTTATTTTATTTTATTTTTTTCTATACGAATCATAATAGGCGTCAATTAATTATTTCCGCTATTCATATATATATATATATATATATATATATATATATAAAACATAATATAGTTTTATCATACTATTATTATTTCTCGATCAAATAACATGTTTTATTTTTTGTATCACTCGCGCCTTTGCGCGAGCGCGATCAAGCTTTGAAATAATTTATTTACTCTTAGGCATAATCTACATCTATATTTAAATTGTACATGATTCTAATTCACTGACTATTGTTCATCTTCTGTTCACTCGCACCGTGACACGATCACAAAGTTACGAGGTGTTATAGTTTCAAAAGCTGCGTCCTAGCCAGTTTGAAGGACAGGCAGATCCTATTATAGCAGATAGATGGTTCATAGAGATGGTTAAGCATCTGATGCTGCTAGGTGTGACTGGACCGAGGAGAGTAGCTTTAGTAGTACATCAGATGGTGGGACCAGCCTACCACTGGTGGAAGATGATATTGGTAGATCCGACCATTGATGAGACAGTGATAACCTGGGATGAGTTCCAAACACTGTTCTATGATACTTTCTTCTCGTCAGCACGGAGGTCCCAGATGCGATCAGATTTTATCAGGCTGACGCAAAGGACATTGACTGTGACAGAGTATGAGCACAGGTTTACAGAGCTGTCGAGATTCTGCCCAGAGATGGTAGTAGATGAGTTACTGAAAACGGAGAAGTTTATGGAGGGTTTGAGGATGGAGATTAGGAGAATGATCACGCCGCTGAGACTGACTACTTTTAGAGAAGCAGTTGTGAGGGCCCGACATGTAAAGAGAGACATAGAGTTTGGGCAGTCGCTCAAGAGTAGACAGAAGAGACCGTATTTAGGTCAGACATCTGGAGCCCTGTAGAAGAGGAGAGACCGACGATGACCATCTAGAGCACCTACTGCTAGTGGTCAGGCCCAAACTTCAAGGCAGCAGCAGCGGACCAGATCAGGTCAGATTAGCACCGAGTAGAGGGAGCAGGCTAGGAAGTTAGGACTGTGCTTCTCGTGTGCCCAGCAGGGACATATGGTTAGAGATTGCCCTACCAGAGCTCCAACACCAGTACAACAGCAGTCAAGGTAGGGACAGAGTAGTCGGCCACAGCAGAGGCAGACATGGTCCCAGACGAGACTGAGAGAGCAGGCCAGACTGTATGCAGCAGAGGCATAGACAACCCTAACTCCTATAATTGATGGTACGTTTTTGTTGTTTGGTGTTGCTGTGTATGTCTTGTTTGATTCTGGTGCCACACGGTCTTTTATTTCAGAAGATTTGGTGAGTAAATTGAGACTTGTCATGAGCCCATTGGCAGTACCATTGGATGTTTCCACGCCGATAGGCGAGACAGTGAGCTCAGGAAACTATTGTGGAGTTGAGTTCAGATTTGGAGACCAGTTGATTCCCACTGAACTCTGCTTACTTCACTTCAGTGGCTACGACGTGATATTGGGAATGGACTGGTTGACCCAATATTAGGCAGAGATTGATTGCTAGAGGAGGAGAGTTACTATACAGTTGCCATCAGGAAAGACATAAGGATTGATGGGGATATTCGAAGACTGCCTAGGAGCCCTACACTTGCCTTGTTGTACGCCATTTAGCAGAAGGGAGACTTCAGGCAGCTAGCGGATGAGGATGCAGAGGGGACCATAGATATTCACAGTATTCTTATGATACAGGATTACATAGATATATTCCCAAATGATCTACCTGGACTTCGACCTCACAGACAGGTAGAGTTTAAGATTGAGTTGCATCCCGACACTAATCCCATCGCTATTCGACCATATAGGATGGCACCTGTGGAGTTGATAGAGTTGAAGACTCAATTGGATGAGCTCTTGGCGAAGGAATTCATCAGACTGAGTGAGTCGCCATGGGGAGCTCTAGTCCTATTTGTGAGGAAGAAAGATGGTTTCATGAGGCTATGCATAGACTACCGGAAGCTGAACAGTGTTACTATTAAGAATAGATACCCTTTACCACGGATTGATGACCTCTTTGATCAGCTCAGTGGAGCACAATACTTCTCCAAGATAGATCTGAGGTCAGGGTATCATCAGCTGAGGATTCGGGAGTCTGACATACAAAAGATAGCCTTCAAGACGTGGTATGGCCACTATGAGTTTACGGTCATGCCATTTGGTTTGACTAATGCACCAGCCGCGTTTATGGACCTGATGAACAGAATTTTCAGTCGTTTTCTTGACCAGTTTGTAGTAGTATTTGTTGATGACATTTTGGTATATTCCCGATCAGAGACTGAGCACATACAACACTTGGGGATTGTTATGAAAACATTGAGGCAGAATAAATTAAATGCCAAGTTTAGCAAGTGTGATTTTTGGATGAAGCAGGTCAAGTTTCTTGGCCATGTGGTCTCAGCACAGGGAATAGCAGTAGACCCGGAGAAAGTGGGAGCAATATCCGACTAACAGCAACCCACTACAGTGACAGAGATTAGGAGTTTTCTTGGGTTGGCTGGGTACTACCGCAGGTTTATTAAAGATTTCTCGAAATTGGTGGGTTCAATGACTAAGCTAACTAAAAAGGACGAGAAATTCATTTGGAGTGAGCAGTGTGAGCAGCCCTTTAAGGAGCTTAAGTAGAGGCTGACTACAGCACCGGTATTCATCACACCTATCCCTAGTGTGAGGTATACTTTGTGCACTGACGCATCGCTTAGCGGATTGGGTGCAGTGCTGATGCAGCAAGGACAGCCAGTGGCTTATGCTTTACGGCAGCTGAAGCCACATGAGCTGAATTATCCTACGCACGATTTGGAGCTTGCAGCGTTCATGTTTGCGCTGAAGATATGGAGGCACTATCTATATGGTGAGAGTTTTGATCTCTACTCAGACCATAAGAGCCTCAGGTACATATAAACTCAGAAGGAACTGAACCTTCGGCAGAGAAGGTGGATTGAGTTCCTTAGCGACTATGATTTTCAGCTGCACTATCATCCCAGCAGGTTGAATGTAGTTGGCGATGCTCTTAGTAGGAAGTTGAGCAGGAGGGATGAAGTGGGTCAGATTTACCAACTGATTAGTTACTATAATCTGGGTGTAGCTACAGACGATACATGAGCATATCTATATGCAGTGACTTGTCAGCCAGACATCTTTTGCCAAATTAGATATGAGCAAAAATCTGACTATGGATTACAGAGCTAATAAAGGGCGTCAAGGAAGGCAAGCACACTAATTTTCACCTTGACATAGAAGGTGCGTTGAGATTAGGGAACCGACTATGTGTTTCCAGTTCTGGTCAGGCCAAAGGAACCTTAATGGATGAGGCACACTTGAGTAAGTACACTATGCATCCAGGTGGCGACAAGATGTACCAGAACTTGAAGAAAACTTTATGGTGGAGAGGCATGAAGAGGGACATTGCCAGATATGTCTCCCAGTGTCTGACTTGTCAACAGGTCAAGGTTGAGCACAGGAAACCATCTGGTTTATTACAGCCACTTTCGATTCCTGAATGGAAGTGGGACAGTATAGCGATGGATTTTGTTAGCGGCTTGCCGAGAAGTCATAAGGGGGAAGACACCGTTTGGGTCATAGTAGACCGACTGACTAAGGTGGCACATTTTCTACCTATTCGGTCTACTGATGCAGTGAGTAAGCTGGGAGAGCTTTATGTGCGAGAGATTGTGCGATTGCATGGTGTTCCCAGTACCATAGTGTCAGACAGAGACTCCAGATTCATGTCTCAGTTCTGGTAGAGTCTAAAGAAGGAATTGGGGAGCAGATTGACCATGAGCACAGCCTTTCACCCATAGATAGATGGGCAGTCAGAGAGGGTCATATAGATATTGGAGGATATGCTGAGAGCATGTGCCCTAGACTTTAGAAAAAATTGGAATAAACATCTATATCTTGCCGAGTTTGCATATAATAATAGTTATCAGGCAAGCATAAAGATGGCTCCATATGAGGCACTGTACGGCAGACCTTGTCGATTACCATCCTATTGGGCAGAGTTTGAAAACCAGATACTCACTGGACCCGAGTTGATTGAGGAAATGAACCAATAGGTGAAGCAAATCCAGAAGAGACTAGCTATAGCACAAAGCAAACATAAGCACTATGCTGACAAGAGGAGAAGACCTCTAGAGTTCCACACTGGTGATCAAGTATTTTTGAAGATCAGCCCACAAAAGGGAATCAGACAGTTTGGAGTGAAGGGGAAGCTAGCACCACGATACGTTGGTCCATTTGAGATCATTAGACGGGTTGGTGCATGCGTTTATGAGCTAGATTTGCCGAATAGATTGTCCTCGGTACATAATGTGTTCCACCTTTCGATGCTCCGGAAGTACGAACCAGACCCATCTCATGTCTTGCATCTAGGCAAGATCATACTTCGAGATGATGCTACTTACAAAGAGCCAGCAGTGCAGATCCTTGATCGTACGGTGCAGAGTCTCAGGACTAAGGACATTCCTTTAGTCAAAGTTCTGTGGAGGCATTGTTAGTTGCATAGCAGACTAATTATACTATAGGTATTTTATGTATAATATGCATTAGTGTAATAGAAAATTTAGTGCATTTGCTTATATTTAGTTAAATATGCATTTAGAGCATTGTTGCATCATTAGTTGCATATTAGCATGATTTAATGTTATTTCTAACATTTTTATATGAATATAATGTCCGAGAAAGGTTTTCAATGTTTGTGCAGGTTTAGAATGAACTGGAATAGGAATAGGAGCACGTGAGGAGTTGAAAATGGCCAAAAATGAGGAAAAGTCACTAATGATCACAGTCGGCAACACTGACCGCGGTAAACGGAACAAGGAACATGAAGAAAAACAACCCCTCACTGTGGACCATGGTCAACGTTCTAGTGACCGCAGTCACCAGTGTGTGTTAACTGAATATCATTTTGTGGACCGCAGTCAGTCATCCATGGACCGCGGTCATTCGAGATTTCACGTATTTGGGTTTTGTTTTATCATTCTATGAACCGCGGTTAGCACTTATGGACCGCGGTCGGTCGTCATATTTTATTATTTTAGGGTTTTCTTTAGTGAAAAACTATAAATAGGTCATTGTAGTAAGGTCTTAGGAGGATTTGTTTTGGAGAACGAAGTTTTTAGAGAAAAACAGTTGACAAAGGAGAAAAGAGAGAAGACAAAGAAGAATTGAAAATCAAGGTCCAAGAGTTGAGTATGTTTATTTGTGATCTTAATTCTTTCATGTGTGAACTCTTAATGATGTTAAACTAGGTTTATTTTAAGTCTAGGATGTAAATTTGGATTGTAGAATCCTGATATTCTTATTTTGATTAATCTATTTTTGAGGTTTTGTTTTATAATTTGGATGCTTAATGCTTTCTTTTTACTGGCCATAAAAGGAATGATTATAGAATGTTAATTTAACTCAGGAGAGAGGATTAATAATCTGAAAATCAGATTATAGACTTAGATCAATCAATTGACCGGGAGGTTGCTGATTGCCTAGGGGGTTGCACGTTATAATTGTGTTTAATGCATTAGACTATTAACTGTACGCCTCAGGAGAGGGTATTAGTGATTAGACTAATAGGTGTTAAGGTACTTCGAGAGAAGGCTTTGATAACTAGTGCGAGAACCTACAGAACAAAGGAATGTGATTAATTGAAATAGGAATTGAAGGTGATCACAAGAAAGTTTACTATCCTAAACAATTTAATCTAAAAGAGTTTTCAGTAATTTACTTTCAATTTTATATTTGATTGTTTTCATGAGTTTACTTCTAATTCTTAATCAATCGAATTTGTAGCTTTAATAAAGTTTAAATCGATAGTAAATTGGGCTTTTAGATAGTTGAATTTTATACGTTCCCTGAGGACGATATTCGGTCTCACCGGTTATTACTATTGCGATCCCGTACACTTGCGGGGTAGCTAACAGGCATCATAACCTGGAGGAAGCGACCTAGGAACTTGAGAGTGAGATACAAAAGAAATACCTAGATTTCTTCGTCAGGATAGATTGATCATATACATTGCTCAGGTACTTCTCATTTAAATTTCGAGGACGAAATTTCTTTGAAGGGGGGTAGATTGTAATCACCCTAGGTCTTATAATGCGTCCACGTCAATATGAATTTTTGAAAATTCTAAATAAATATAAAAATGATTGGAAACTTGTTTTTAATGATCATTGTATGTTATTTGATCAAGATAAAATAAATTAGAACATTCAGATAGTTAGAAACGTGCGAAAAAAGGCGTTAAAAAAAAAGACATCACACTGCCGACCGCGGTCCGTCAGACGCCAACCGTGGTCCATGGTGAGAAAAATCTAGAAAAAAGGAAAAAAATACATTGTAAACCGCGGTCCTTACAGGCCGACCACAGTCATTAGTGGAAATATCATCGAAAAGAGAAACTAGGTTGCATGGTGACCACGGTCCGTAAAGTGCCGACCGCGGTCCATAAAGGGATGACCAAGGTCTATAAAGTGAAGACCGAGGTCCATGAAAAGAAATCTATACGAAGACCGAGGTTTGTCTAATGCCGACCGCGGTCCGTCTGTGAGCTATATATACGTTTCAAGCTCTGATTTTCTCATTTTGCACTGAAATAACTTCGGATTCGGAGAGGAGCGACAAAGGGCGATTTGAAGGTGAGTTTCCTAATTTTCTTTGAGTTTCCTTTAAGATTAAATCTCATACATGAGTAGTAAATCAAAGTGATGAAGATTCGTTTATGACCTTTGTGTGTGGGTTTAGTAGCTGGAAACTAAGCCAAATGGGATAAGTTGTTGTTTCTTCCCTTGTGTGTGTGTTTGGACACTAGTATGATGGATTTAGGATGGTTGTATAGTGGTAGAAATGAAGGGATTGATTTCATTGAAACAAAATTCCGTTTTTAAGGCTTAATCAAGGGGTTTTGGCACATAAACAATGTAAACAACCATTCCCTAGTTGGTTTATATGTTTAAATGATTGTTGGGTGTCCAATACACTAGATTTAAGTGTTAAATTGGATTAAGAAATCACCCACTATTGGGTGAGAAATTGTGTGTAGACTGTGGTCCACACCGTACCGATTGCGGTCAATGGACAGGGATGTTATTTTTGGAGTGTTTTGGGCACACTCTAAAGCACTGATTGATAACGGACCCTTAGGGTCGGGTTAGATATGTATTAAAGGCCCAAAGTAATGTATCATTACCATCTAATGATACAGATTGACGATATTGGACTACTGTGCGAGGGGTGACGATCCAGCAATATTCCGACACGTACATGTGGGGTTGATTATCACTTCCTCACTCTTTAGTATTATGCGGATGTAGGATACGAAATATGATCTATGTTTAAACTCTTGTACTTAGTATCATACTAGGAATGTATGACTTGGGTGGATTGATTAACATGATATCCTAATGTCTGGTTACTCGTTTACTAGCACTAGGATATTATGATCAACTTGGTGATTATTTGTGTTCTTTGCTTAGGTTAGCATTTTGAATAAGCATGTCTGTATGCTGTGTGGACTGAAAACAATGGTTGTGAAACTAAAGAACATTAAAGGTTTATTAAGAACTCCACGTACCAGGGCGATGGACGGGCACTGGCGGCACATCGCGTTGAGGTTTTCTGGATGTCCCAGGACGTCATCGTGGGTATCCCCAACTAGGCCAAACTGTGAGCGGTCGTATGAGACCCTCGAATTTGGAAAGTTATGAGGATTTTTCCCTTGGTTTCTTCTTGGGTCGTGGTTTCAGAGGTAGACTTCTATTTGATAAAGATGTTGTGCCTGATTGTGTTCAGGACCACAATTGGGATACCGAGGGTGGTTCACTCTTTCGGTTAATTCTTAATATCAGATGGTACATTCCTGATATTAGAGTGCAACGGATAAACTGACTAAGTGTTTGAAGCGCCCCTAATGATTTGAAACTGTTTGCATGTTTCGTATGCTCGTTTGTGTAATGCTATTGATGTGTAGGGGAGATCCACTAGGCTTTCAAGCTCACCCCGTTTTTATTTTACAAGTACTCATGAGCCCAACACTCAGTGAGGATGCAGACCAGAGATTAGAGGATTTGTAGAGAGAGTGAGTGATATTTTTGTTAAACTATCTCTCTGTTTTTGTATAGTTTTTACGATATATATTTTGAAATTGGACCGGTCGGTCATGTATCCTATTTTGTACATGTATATACAGGACTGTTTTACTATCTTAAACACTGTTTTTATCTTGATTGATAAACTGATGATTTTAGTTATGGTATTGCTAAACAGTGTTCAATGATTTAGAAAGATTTGATCCGAAAGAAATGTTTCCGCTACTATTATCTTGATTTCCAGTATAAATATGATTTTGAACATCCGATGAATTTTGATTTGAAACTAATTGCTTAGTGAACATTAATAAAATGATTATTTGAACTTAAACATCATGTATAGAGGTTGTGGATAGAATGATGATAACTGTCGCACGCCCAGGGCCTCGGTGGACCACGCGCCATGCTTGGAGCCACGCAATGCCCGACGACAGGGCCTCAGATTGACAGATATGATGTCCGGTCCGGGGGTCAAGGTGTGACAAACACAGACTACGTTCATTTTTTTGGTAGCTGGCTATATAACAATGTGATTAACCCTACTAAAAGCACGAAGTAACAATTTTCTCGAGAAACTAGGGTTCCAAACTATGTTAGTCATTTCGAGAAGTTAAAATGTCTCATTATATGTTATAATTCATCATAAATGAAGTGTTGACCAATAAAAACAAAAGTCAATGAAATAAAGCTATTCTAAATAGGTTGTCGATTGTTTTTCTGCAGAAAAACATTGAATATGAGTTCTTCAAACCGTTTGGTTGTTTGTAAGAGTGTAACAAAGCTAAAATTTGCTATTTTGAGTCTTATGTGTACATGATGGTTAAGAATGCAACAAAATGTGAATTCATGAAGAAATTAGCGTGCAAATGAGGAATTAGGCACTCAAAAGTAACAATTCTCTCTAATTGATGTATTAACCAATAAAAGCTTTCATAAACTAAAAAAAATGTTCTTGTTTTACAAGTGAAAACCAAAAATAACCTTTTTAAACTTAAATATCAATTGCAAGAGTGCAAAGAGAACAACTGAAGGTTGTTTGAATTCTACATGCACTAAGCGTCTGTCGATGCAATGGAAAGTAAAGTTTATTGCTAATGTGATGCTTACTTCGAGAAATTTTGGCCACTAAGTCCCTTTGATATCCGAATGAGTTATAAAATCACTCATGAAATGGTATTAAAATGAAATAAGGAAGCAAGGTGTAATTGAGCCATTGGCCCCATTTCTATGGTAAAAGACAAGAATCATAAGTTGTTTATTTATTTACAATAATATATAGAGAGAAGAACATAGACAATGTTCATTTTTATTAGTACCTGGCTTGGTAAGAATGCTATTAGCGAACTAAAAGCACAAAGTGACATTTTTTTCGAGAAACTAGGGTCTCGAACTGCATAGGGTATTTCAATGTGTTAAAATGTCTCTTTAAATGTTATAATTCACTGTAAATGAAGCTTTGACCAATAGAAACGCATGTCAAAGAAAGTAATCTATTCTAAATAAGTTATCAATTGTTTTTCTGCTATAAAACATTGAATATGAGTTCTTCAAACTGTTTGGTTGCTTGTAAGAGTGCAACAAAGCTAAAATTAGCTATTTTGAGTTTCATGTGTACATAAATGGTTAAGAATGTAACAAAATGCGAATTCATGAAGAAATTAGCATGCAATTGAGGAATTAGGCTCTCAAAAGTAACAATTCCCCTCTAATTGATGAACTAACCAATAAAAGCTTTCTAAAACTAAGAAAATATTTTTTCTTTACAAATGAAAACCAAAAATAACCTTTTTAAACTAAAATATTAATTGACAAAGTGTAGAGAGAACAATAGAAGGGTCGTTTGAATTGTACACACACTAAGCGTTTATAGATGCGATAGAAAGTAAAGTTTATTGGTAATGTGATGCTTCCTTCGAGCAATTGGGGCCACTAAGCTCCTTCAGTATCTGAACGAGCTATAAAATCGCTCATGAAATGGTATCAAAATGAAATAAGGAAGAAAGGTGTAAAAATTCAATAAAGTGAAAGAAATTAGTTGTAATTGAGTGACTGGCCCCATTTCTACTGTCAAAAACAAGAAAAATAAGTTTCTTATTCATTTACAACAATATATAGAAAGGAACATAGACTACGTTTATTTTTATTAGGATTTGGCTAAGTAATTATGCGATTAGCCCAACTAAAAGCATGAAGTAACGATTTTCTTAGAAAACTAGGGTTTTGAACTGCGTTGGCTATTTCAATGAGTTAAAATGTTTCTTTAAAGGTTATAATTCATCATAAATGAAGCATTGACCAATAGAAACACATGACCAAGAAAGATATATATTCTAAATAGGTTGTCAATTGTTTTTCTATGGGAAAACATTGAATACGAGTTCTTCAAACTGTTTGGTTGTTTGCAGGAGTGTAATGATGTAAAAATTAGTTATTTTGAGTTTTATGTCTACATAGATGGTTAAGAATGCAACAAAATGCGAATTCATGAAGAAATTACCATATGATTGAGGAATTAGGCACTCAAAGAGTAACAATTCCCCTCTAATTGTTGAACTAACCAATAAAAGCTTTCTTAAACTAAAAAAATGTTCTTTCTCTACAAGTTAAAATCAAATATTACCTTTTTAAACTAAAATATTAATTGAAAGAGTGCAAAGAGAACAAGATAAGGTCGTTTGAATTCCACAAGAACTTAGCCTCTATAGATTTGATAGAAAGCAAAGTTTATTGTAAAAGTAAAGCTTCCTTCGAGCAATTGGGGCTACTAAGCTCCTTTGGTATTTGAACAAGCTATAAAATCACTCATGAAATGGTGTCGAAATGAAATAAGGAAGCAAGGTGTAAAAGCTTTATGAATTGAAAAAAATTAATTGTAATTGAGCCATTGGCCCCATCCCTACACTCAAAAACAAGAAGCATAAGTTGTTTGTTCACTTACAACAATATAAAGAGAGGAACATAGACTATGTTCATTTTTTTTGGTATCTAGCTAGATAACAATGCGATTAGCCCTACTAAAAGCACGAAGTAACGATTTTCTTGAGAAACTAGGGTTTCAAAGTATGTTAGTCATTTCAAGAAGTTAAAAAGTCTCTTTTAATGCTATTGTTCATCGTAAATGAAGCGTTGACCAATAGAAATGTTTGTCAAAGAAAGATATCTATTCTAAATATGTTGTCGAATGTTTTTTTTTTGCAGGAAAACATTGCATATGAGTTTTTCAAGCTATTTAGTTGTTTGTAAGAGTGTAACGCAGTTAAAATTAGCTATTTTCAGTTTCATGTGTACATAGATAGTTAAGAATGTAGCAAAATGTGAATTTATAAAAAATTAGCGTGCGATTGAGGAATTAGGCACTCAAAAGTAACAATTCCCCTCTAATTGATGAACTAACCAATAAAAGCATTCTTAAACTAAGAAAATATTCTTTCTCTACGGGTGAAAACCAAAAATAACCTTTTTAAACTAAAATATCAATTACAGAGAGAACAACAAAAGCTCGTTTGAATTCTACATACACTGAGTGTCTATAGATGCGATAGAAAGTAAGTTTTACTGTTAAAGTAATGCTTCCATCGAGCAATTGCGGCCATTAAGCTCCTTTGTTATTTGAACGAGCTAGACAATTGCCCAAGAAATGGCATCGAAAGGAAATAAGGACGCAAGGTGTAAAAACTCTTTGAAGTAAAAGAAATTAGTTGTAATTGAGCCATTGACCCCATCTCTATAGTCAAAAACAAGAAACATAAGTTGTTTCTTTACTTACAACAATATAAAGAGACGAACATAGACTATGTTCATTTTTATTGGTACCTCGCTAGGTAAGAATGCGATTAGTACAACTGAAAGCACATAGTAACAATTTTCTTAGGAAACTAGGATCTCAAACTGTGTTGGGTATTACAATGAATTAAAATGTCTCTTTAAATCTTATAATTCATTGTAGATAAAGCGTTGACCAATAGAAACGCATGTCAAAGAAAGAAATCTATTCTAAATAGGTTGTTGATTGTTTTTCTAGTGGAAAAACATTGAATATGAATTCTTCAAACTGTCTGCTTGTATGTAAGAGTGTAATGAAGCTAAAATTAGCTATTTTGAGTTTCATGTGTACATAGATGGTTAAGAATGGAACAAAATGCAAATTCATGAAGAAATTAGTGTGCAATTGAAGAATTAAGCACTCAAAAGTAACAATTCCCCTCTAATTGGTGAACTAGCCAATAAAAGCTTTCTTAAACTAAGAAAATATTCTTTCTCTACGAGTGGAAACCAAAAATAACTATTTCAAACTAAAATATCAATTGCAAGAATGTAGAGAAAACTATAGCAAGTTGTTTGAATTTTACAAGCACTGAGCGTCTGTAGATGCGATGGAAAGTAAAGTTTATTGTTGAAGTGACACTTCTTTCGAGCAATTGAGGCCATTAAGCTCCTTTGGTATCTGAATGAGTTATAAAATTGCTCATGAAATGGTATCAAAATGAAATAAGGAAGCAAGGTGTGAAAGCTCTATGAAGTGAATGAAATTAGTTCTAATTGTAGCATTGAACCCATCTCTATAGTTAAAAACAAGAAACATAAGTTGTTTACTCATTTACAACAATATAAAGTGAAGAACGTAGACTACGTACATTTTTATTAGTACTTGGCTAGGTAAGATTATGATTAACCCAACTAAAAGCATGAAGCAACGATTTTCTCAAGAAACTAGGGTTGAACTGAGTTGAGTTTTTCAATGAGTGAAAAGTCTCTTTAAATGTTATAATTCATCATAAATGAAGCTTTGACCAATAGAAACGCATGTCAAAGAAAGAAATCTATTCTAAATAGGTTGCCAATTGTTTTTCTACGGGAAAACATTAAATATGAGTTCTTCAAACTATTTGGTTGTTTGTAAGGGTGTAACAAAGCTAAAAATCACTATTTTGAGTTTCATTTGTACATAGATGGTTAAAAATGCAGCAAAATGCGAATTTATGAAGAAATTAACGTGAAATTGAGTAATTAAGGACTTAAAAATAACAATTCCCCTCTAATTGATGAACGAACAAATAAAAGCTTTCTTAAACTAAGAAAATATTCTTTCTCTACGAGTAAAAATGAAGAATAACCTTTTTAAACTAAAATATCAATTGCAAGAGTGTAGAGAGAACGATAGAAGGTCGTTTGACTTCTACAAGCATCAAGCATCTGTAGATGCGATAAAAAGTAATATTTATTGTTAAAGCAATGCTTTTTTCGAGCAATTGGGGCTACTAATCTCCTTTTGTATCCGAACGAGCTATGAAATCGTTCATGAAATGGTATTGAAATGAAATAAGGAAGCAAGGTGTGAACGCTCTACGATGTGAAGGAAATTAGTCGTAATTGAGCCATTGGCCCCATTTCTATAGTCAAAACAAGAAACATATGTTGTTTGTTCATTTACAACAATAGAAAGAAAGGAATGTAGATTGTGTTTATTTTCATTAGTACCTGGCTAGGTAAAAATGCGATTAGCCCAATTGAAAGCACGAAGTAACGATTTTCTCTGGGAACTAGGGTCTCAAATTGCGTTGGTTATTTCAATGAGTTAAAAAAAGTCACTTTAAATGTTATAATTCATCATAAATGAAGCATTGACCAATAGAAACACATGACAAAGAACGAAATCTATTCTAAATAGGTTGTCGATTGTTTTTCTATGAGAAAACATTGAATACAAGTTCTTCAAGCCGTTTGGTTGTTTGCAGGATTGTAATAATGCTAAAATAAGCTTTTTGAGTTTAATGTGTACATCGATGGTTAAAAATGCAACAAAATGCAAACTCATGAAGGAATTAGCATGTGATTGAGGAATTATGCACACAAAAGTAACGATTCCCCTCTAATTGATGAACCAACCAATAAAAGCTTTCTTAAACTAAGAAAATATTCTTTCTCTATGATTCAAAACCAAATATAACCTTTTTAAACTAAAATATCAATTGCCAGAGCGTAAAGAGAACAAGAAAAGGGTGTTTGAATTCTAGAAGCACTGAGCGTTTGTTGATGTGATAGAAAGTAAAGTTTATTGTTAAAGTGATGCTTCGTTCGAGCAATGGGGGCCACTAAGTGCCTCTGGTATGAACGAGTTGGAAAATTGCTCATGAAATGGTATCGAAATGAAATAAGGAAGCAAGGCGTAAAAGCTCTATGAAGTGAAAGAAATTAGCCCAACTAAAAGTAGGAAGTAACAATTTTCTCAAGAAACTAGGGTCTCAAACTGCGTTGGCTATTTCAATGAGTTAAAAAGTCTTTTTAAATGTCATAATTCATCCTAAATGAAGCATTGACCAATAGAAATGCATAACAAAGAAGGAAATCCATTCTAAATAAGTTGTCGATTGTTTTTCTGCGGGAAAACGTTGAATATGAGTTCTTCAAACTGTTTGGTTGTTTATAAGAGTGTAACAAAGCTAGAATTTGCTATTTGGAGTTTCATGTGTACATAGATAGTTGAAAATCTAACAAAATGCGAACTCATAAAGAAATTTGCGTGCAATTGAGGAATTGGGCACTCAAAAGTAACCATTCCTCTCTTATTGATGAACTAACTAATGAAAGCTTTCTTAAACTAAAAAAATTTTCTTTCTCTATGAGTGAAAACGAAACATAACCTTTTTAAACTAAAATATCCATCGCAAGAGCATAAAGAGAGCAACAGAAGGTCATTTGAATTCTACAAGCACTGAGCATCTGTAGATGCGATATAAAGTAATGTTTATTGTTAAAGTGATGCTTCTTTCGAGCAATTGGGGCCATTAAGCTCCTTTGTTACCTAAATGAGCTATAAAATCGCTCATGAAATGGTATTAAAATGAAATAAGGAAGCAAGGTGTAAAAGTTCTATGAAGTGAAAGAAATTAGTTGTAATTGTGCCCTTGGCCCCATCTCTACAATAGAAAACAAGAAACATAAGTTGTTTGTTCATTTATGTAACACGCGAACCCCCGTAATATTTAAGCATTGGACACGACCACCATTCTCTTGACGGTGGGCTAAACCAAACGACAGGCCGGGCCGGTGTTACTTTACAAGTGACACATACTTGACTTTCTTTCTATTTCAATTATTTCATGCCTTGATTGTATTAAACAGAACATAACTTAAATTTAAAAATAAGGCAATAATAAAAGAAATAACTGAAATTCATAAACTCAATTAATTAAATAAAATTGAGTACATAATTTGATTTAAAAAAATTATTACAGCGAAAGATTCAAACTTGGGCAATATGCCCTTACATAGAAATAAAAACTTTTTAAATAAAAGAACCTAACTAATTTTCATGGTCTTCGTGTAAATCATTTACCTGAAAAATAGAAGGAAGGGGTGAGCACATAGCCCAGTGGATCTTTCTAAACATCTAAATCATTATTTCAATTCAAACAAACTAAGCATATCAAATACTTTTGTACATTAGGCGATTCAAACAAATTTCTTGTTTATGGTTGACATTCGGACCAAAAGAGTTTAATCTCTGTGTTTCACATCGTGGGGAGAGAGAGTGACAAATGAAAACTTAAACCCCAATATCAATGAAGTGGGATCACTCTTGGAAGCCAAGTTCGAAATCGTCAATGGTAAACCGGCAAGCCGGGTCGGGGGGTGGAACACACACGATGACACTATGTAGTCCATCATCGCGCCGATACGTGGATTGAATCATTATTTAATCTTTTCTTAGTAATAAAACACACAAGTTCGGATTAAACCATCGATGCAACATACACAAAACATGAATCATTAAATATTTATTCATGGCACAATTCATGTATAACACGCATCAATATTCTTAATTTCTAAACATTCATAACATGTATATTAATGGCACATCAAAT
Source organism: Tinospora cordifolia (assembly GCA_030144865.1). Classification (NCBI taxonomy): domain Eukaryota; kingdom Viridiplantae; phylum Streptophyta; class Magnoliopsida; order Ranunculales; family Menispermaceae; genus Tinospora; species Tinospora cordifolia. The sequence goes on from JAJIYU010003914.1 coordinate 21,555, forward strand.
AAATAACGCATGCATATTAAAACATATACTCCATCAATCATCTTCAAAACATTATCACACATGCAAAACTTTTTTAAATTAAAATAAAGAAGTAGAAGTTAGAAGTGACTTCCACCTTAAAAATGTTTCTTCTGTAGGCCTCTGAAATTCGGTAGAGTTCCGTTACTTCAAGACTTCCAAACTCTCAAGAACACTCAAGAACAGTTCAAGATTACTCTAAAACTGAGGGGATTCCCAAGAAGAAGGCTTAGAGAACAAGACGACAATTCAATTCTTGTTTCTTAGGATGAGATGAATTGTGAGTATGGGGGGTGTTTATATAGAGTTCAAAACGGTAGAAAATGGCAAGTTTGGGGTGTCATCTTTTGGGAAACTTGCTAATTCTTTAAAATTTCGTGCCCTCCAAACATAGGAGATTAGCAAGTAATTTTTTGAAAATTTTTGGGAATTTAGAAACTAATTTTTTGGATTTTTAAAGTATTTAATCAGATTATTCGAATTTTCAATTATTTTTCGTGATTTTATTTTGTATTTAATCGGAGCCTCGGATCTAGACCGTCGGATCGTCCTTGAGATTCTGTTCACGATCAAGATCGGACGGGTGGAATGTCGGCAGTTAGATTTCCTTGATCGCAGCACTGGATTCACGATTGAGATCAGGTAGGTTAAATCTGGAATGTTAGATTTCCTCGATCGTAGTACTTGGTTCGTGATTGAGATTAGGAGGGTTGATTGTGAGCCGTCGGATTTCCTTGATCGCAGTACTCGTTTTCGCAATCGAGATTAGGCGGGTGAAATATGGCCTGTTGGATTTTCCTCGATCACAGTACTCATTTTGCGATCGAGATTAGGCAGATGAAATCTAAATCGTTGGATCAAGTGAATTGATCATGGAACATTGGATTTCGGTGATCCGGTGCACCAAGGTGTTCGATAAGGTCTTGATCGTGGCCGTTGGATCCTAGATTGATGGATTATACGTTTTTGGCCATTGGATTGTGTTTCTAATACCAAAATCACTATTCTAAGTTGCTATTATCCAAAATTTTGCCAATTAGACACTTCCTGATTGATAAAAACGTGGTTTTCTTGTATATTCCCTTCTATTTTGATGATTTGCTAAAAATTTTTCTTTTCTAATTATTTAATATTACATTTATTAGATATTTTTTCTATTTCTTTAATATTTTTAATGCTAATAATTAAATAATTTACATTTTCCATTTCTATATATTTTTATTTATTTCATATTTCATTTTCAGATAATAATTTATATAATTATACACTAATATTTATTTAATGTTTTATTTATTTTTAATAAATACATGTACCCTACATTTTTATTTAATTATATAAGTTTTTTCTATGTACATATTCCTATAATATGTAGTATTAACATTTATTATGCTAACACACACCTTATTCATACACATATTAACGTATATGTGTATATATACTTTATTATTTCTTAAGCAACTCTTTAAATTTCATAATTAATTCTACTAAATTAAAATTTTCATTTAATTATCAAATTAAAGTCTTATTTGCCTAATTTTTTTATTATATCTCCAATATATTTTATTTTTATGTGCCAACCCACAATTTATACCCAAAAATTTCTTAAAATCTTCAAAATTATTTTCACTTGACTTATTTCATTTAATTTCCTTAAACTTATTTATCTTTAATTATTTGACAAAATTTTGGGTTATTACAATTTACAACAATATAAAGAGAAAAACATAGACTACATTCATTTTTATTAATACTTAGCTAAGTAAGATTGCAATTAGCCCAACTGAAAGTATGATGTAACAATTTTCTTGTGAAACTAGGGTCTCGAACTATGTCGGGTATTTCAATGAGCTAAAATGTCTCTCTAAATGTTATAATTCATCATAAATGAAGCATTGACCAATAAAAGCACATGTGAAAGAAAGCAATTTATTTTAAAAAGGTTATCGATTGTTTTTCAGCAGGAAAACATTAAATATGAGTTCTTCAAACTGTTTGATTTTTTGTAAGAGTGTAACAAAGCTAAAAGTCATTATTTTGAGTTTTATTTGTACCTAGATGGTTAAGAATGCAACAAAATGCGAATTCATGAAAAAATTAACATGTAATTGAGGAATTAAGCACTCAAAAGTAACATTTCCTCTCTAATTGATGAACTAACCAATTAAAGCTTGCTTAAACTAAGAAAATATTATTTCCCTATGAGTGAAAACCAAAAATAACTTTCTAAACTAAAATATCAATTGCAAGAGTGTAGAGAGAAGAACAAAAGGTCGTTTGAATTCTACAAGTAGTGAGCGTCTATAGATGCGATAGAAAGCAAAGTGTATTTTCAAAGTGATGCTTCCTTTTAGCAATTTGGGCCATTGCAATACCCTTAATTCTCTATACTTGATGAAATAAAACCCAATATCTATTTAATGAAATTTGGGTGCAAAATAAAATCTGGTTCATTTCGATGTTGAATTTGGCAAGTTCCAAAACTTTCATTTAATGACCCTTAGGGTTCCAAAACAACATGAAAGGAAGCAAGGTAACATGAACCAACTAATTAGACAACATATTTAAAAATTAGAACAATTGGTAAAGATTAGGTGTGATCACCCTAGGTCTTATAATGTGTCCACGTCAACATGAATTTTTAAAAATTCAAAATAAATATAAAAATGAGTGGAAACTTGTTTTTAATTATCATTATATGATATTTAATCAAGATAAAATTTATTAGAACATTTGGATAGCTAGAAACGTGCGCGAAAAAGTGTTAAAAAACAAGGTGTCTTGCTACCGACCGCGGTCCGTCTGATGATGACCATAGTCTGTGATGTGAAAAACCCAGAAAAGTGAAAAACAACACTGTGGACCGCGGTCATTAATGACCGACCGCAGTCATCAGTGGAAAAAGTGCAGAAACGAGAAACTAGGCCACATTGGTGACCGCGGTCCGTAGAATGCCGACCGCGGTCCATAAAGGGATGACCGATGTCCATAAAGTGAAGACCGAGGTCCATGAAGAGAAATTTGTCCAATGACCGAGGTCTGTTTGACGACGACCATGGTCCGTGTGCGAGTTATATATACGTTTCAAGTGCAGATTTTCTCATTTGCACTGAAATTGCTTGGGATTCGGAGAGGAGCAACACGAGAGCGATTCAAGGTGAGTTTTATGATTTTCTTTGGGTTTTCTTTAAGTTTTGAGCTCATCTAAGAGTATTTGTTAATAGTTTGTGAATCAAAGTGATTAAGATCCGTTTTTGAACTTGCTCTTGTGGGTTTAGTGTTTGGAAACCAAGTCAAAAGGGATAAACTGTTGTTTATTCCCTTATATGTGTGTTTGGACACTAGTATGATGGATTTAGGATGGTTGTTTGGTGATAGAAATGAAGGGATCGATTTTATTGAAAGAAAATCCTGTTTTTGAGGCTTGATCAATGGGTTTTGATGAGTAAACAATACAAACAACCATTTCTTAATTGGTTATGGTGTTTAAATGATCATTGGGTGTCCAAAACACTAGATTTAAGTGTTAAACGAGATTAGTAATCACAAGTATGGTGTACACATGTGAAATCCCATTATTTAGTGGGAAAATGGTGTGTAGACCGTGGTTTACACTGTACTGAACGCAGTCAGTGAACTTGAACATTGTTTTTGAGTGTTTTGGGTACACTTTAAAGCACTAATTGATAACGGACCTTTAGGGTTGGGTTAGATATGTATTAAAGGCCCAAAGTAATGTATCATTGCCATCTAATGATGCAGATTGACGATATTGGATTGTTTGTGCGAGGAACGACGACCCAGCGGTATTCCGGCACGTACAGGTGGGGTTGATTATCTCTTCCTCACTATTTAGTATTATGTGGACATAGGATGCGGAATATGATCTATGTTTAAATTTCTATACTTAGTATCATGCTAGGAATGTATGCTTTGGGTGGATTGATTTACATGATATCCTAATGTAATACCCCAGAATTTTGTCAAATAATTAAATAAATTAATTTCAAAATTAATTTATGGGTGCAAATTGTGGGATAACACACTAAAAATAAAATAAATTATAGTTATAGTGA
>JAJIYU010003915.1:0-25519 GCA_030144865.1 Tinospora cordifolia
GACTTTATTTAATTTTACTTTTAAATATTTAATTAATTAAATGTCTCAAAATCTAAAATGATAGACATTTTTATATGTGATAGACATTTATCTTTATTCATTGAATGTTATGCCTTGAGATTCTCAATTAAGTCAAACATATTATATTTTTCTCTAGCATAAGACATAGCTATTATTAATTAATATAATCATCCCAACTCAAATTATTTTAATTATTTCTAATCACTAAAAATGGATTATTTAATTAATATTTAATTTTAAAATTTGTAAAATTATCTAAGGTATTGCAATACATGCATCATAAGTTGTAATTTCAATTTCTCTTATTTGTATTATTAGGCTACAACACTTCACACAAATGGTACCTTTATTTCCACATTCCTTCCAAAAGGCTTAATATCTTGAGGTATGTGTTATTTGATGAGATATAGTTCCCATTTCGGAAGTCGACTACGTTATCACCTTCAGTTCCGTCATCTTTGCCACTCAATTACCTATCTTGCATTCAACTGCTACTGCTTGCTCATCATGAGCCAACTCTCACATACCAGGTTCAACTTTTGTGCACACCTGAACCTGCCCAGTCTCATCTTCTTGTGCGCCTCTTTCTATATTGATTGTTGCACCTATTTCTTCTGCAACATATGCTTGTTCATCTAAACATCATGGATGATTTGGTGTCACTTCTACCTTAGATTAAGGCCTACTTGACTTAGTGAAGCCAATTTATACTAATATTCCATAATTACTTGAGCAAAGACATGTATATTTAAACTGAAAGTGTTGTTAGCCACTTACTCTTATTTTCTTGACGTGACTAAATGAGCAAGTACCTCAAGACTCTTTCATCTTCGGCTTGGAAGTCAACAATACACATCAAACTTAATGCTCTTACTCAAAATGATACATAGTCACTAGTTACTCTTCCACCTAACAAGTTTCTAGTTGGCTATAAATGAGTTTTTAAACTCAAGCATAATTCAAATGGAACTCTTGAGAGTCATGAGGCTTGATTGGTTGCAAAAGGATTCAATCAAACTTATGGCCTTGATTACTCCAGGAAGTCAACCTTATGGTTAAACCCCTGACTATTTGCATTGTATTGTACTCACCCTTGCTCTTACCTACAAGTGGCCTATCAAGAAATTGGATGTTCAAAATGCCTTTTGAATGGCAATCTCATCAAGGAAGTATACATGGCTCAACCTTCATGATTCACTATTAAAGCTACTTCTCCACTTGTTTATTGTTATACAAAGCCATCTATGGTCTCAAGGAGTTGCTGCTAATTTAGTACATGAAGTTGAGTTCTTTTCTTCTTGGTTACAAGTTTCTTGCATCACAGCCTAGTCCATCCCTCTTTATTTTCTATAATGGTTATACTCTTTTTTTTTATGTTGGCAATGTTATTGTGACTCATTTGAGTTCTTCTTTTATTGGCACTCTAATCACAACCATTAATACCCAATTTGCACTCAAAGAATCAAGTACTATCTATTACTTTCTTGGATATCGGTTTTCACTTCTAGTGGTCATTTGCACTTATTTCAATCACAATATATCACAGATGTTCTACTTCAAGCATGAGGATTGCAAACCTATCACTAGTCCAATGATTTTTATCTCTCATCTCTCGGTATGATGGTGAACCTCTTAGTGATCCCTCGATGTTTCGCAACATTATGGGTACGTTTCCATACTGTACAATCACGTGAATTGATATAAGTTTGGAAAGTAATAATGTTGGCCAATTCATGCATATGCCCACCACCATGCATTGGTAATCCATTAAACATCTCCTTCCTACCTCAAATCTACGACTAGTTATGGTTTTTTGCTCACTTCCTTGACTGATCTCTCCATCACTTGTCATAGAGGTGTCAATTGGGCAGGTCACACAGACGATAGACATAGCACAAGTGGTTATTGCACCTATTTTGGTACCAACCACATTTATCGGTCTTCTTTCAAGCAACATAGTCCAACACCAAATCAAAATATTGTGCACTTGCTCAAGCAACAACTAAATTTACATTGATTGAATCCTTGCTTTGCAAGCTTGGTCTTGAATCTTCCTTTACATTGCTTATGTTTTGTGACAATATTGGTGCTCTACACCTTGCCTCCAATTCCATTATGCATCCTTGCGCCAAACACGTTGAAATCGACTATCACTTTGTTCATGATTGTGTTATGAATGACTTTTTACTGGTTTAGCATGTTCTTTTTACCGACCAAGTAGCCAATGCTCCCATCAAAGCTCTTTCATATGTTAGCTTCTTCACTCTTCAAAATAGGTTCACTATGGTTTCCTCTTCAATGTGCTTGCGGGGTGATGTTGATGCTACTAATCATGGGCTAGTCAAGGAAAACCATAGCATACAATTATACAATTACTCAAAATAGGAATTAGCCATTTATGTACATCCATGTTCTAACATAAATTATATCTGTCCAATAATTGTTTACCAAATGTACGTAACTTTCTCTATGTAACAACTCGGGCCCATAGTGACGATATTATCCCCACCTTAGCCGCCACTGACTAGGTGCAGGATTTTGTTCTTGGTAAGACTCGAACCTAAGTCTCCCAAAAGCGCTCGGCCCTGGAGTTGGATTGATGTGGCATATTACAATCCTCCTCCCTTGGGAGCAATCTCGTCCTCAAGATTCACACCTTTGGTATACACAGAGCGGCTTTGATACCATTTGTAACAACCCGGGCCCACTGTGATGATGTTATCCCCACCTTAGCCACTACTGACTGGGTGCAGGGTTTTGTTCTTAGCAAGACTCAAACCTAAGTCTCCTAAACGCGCTCGACACAATGTTACACCCTTGAATACACATTTAGCCCAGGAATCCCCATAGAGTTGGACCGATGTGAGATATTACAATTTACCCCCCTGGGTGCAATCTCGTCCTTGAGATTCACACCTCTGGTACACACAGAGTGGTTCCGATACTATTTGTCACAACCCGCGACCACTACGTACGGATATTATCCCCACCTTAGCCACTACTGACTGTGTATAGGGTTTTGTTCTTGGCAAGACTCGAACCTGAGTCTCCCAAAAGTACTTAGCACTGTAAGGCTTGCAATTGCTCATTTAGCCCAAACATCGCTCTAGTGTCGGACCGATGTGAAATATTACAATTCACCCCTTTTGGAGCAGTCTTGTCTTCAGGACTCACACCCTTGTCATACCTAGAGCAGCTCTGATACCATTTGTGACAATAACAATGATGAAATGTATAGCGCATATTACTGATTATCTTTCTTCTTCTTTAATTGTCTTTGTTTCTATTCTATTTTTCTCAGTTGCAACTTGAACTCTTTTTTGCTTTAAACTACTTTGAAGATCCTTTTACAGCACCCTTTTAGGAAAAGGAATTGCTATCTATGTGGAAGTCTTGAACCACCCTCCATTTCTTGCTTAATTAATACACAACCAAATTTCTTTGGCTTGGGACAATTTTTTATTACGGAATGATTTTATGTAATGGTTTGAAAATAGGTTCTAAATGTATCCCCCTTCCACTATAAGTCTTCCCCAAAGTAATCATAAGGTTCCTTTTTTTAAACTAACGTCTCTTTTTATCAAAATTATAGTGTTTCTTAATACAGCAAATGCATGCAACTTTAGCTTTCACAATCATTAGATAGACAAGTAATCTATATATTTACTTAATAGTTGTAAAAGCTACAAAACATGAAAAATACAATTAAAGCAATTAAAGTAATCAATTTAACATTATATTATATGAAAGGAAATACAAAATTAATTGTTATAATTGCATAAAAAATATAACTTTAGTAGTCATTACCATCAAATATATGGTGATGCACCTCAAAGTATGCAGTAAATTATTCAGCAAACATTAATGAGTAGTAAAAAGCTATTTACAAGAAACATTATTTTATACATTGATGCTAAAATTATTTCTGGACAGGCAATTTTTTTTAAAATATTTTAGAGATGAAAGTATATTCTACACATCTTTAAATATAAACAAATAATATATATAGTTTCCAATTCTACACATCATAAATTTCAATTCAATACAATAAATATTTATATAGATATTGTGTTTATATTCAAATTATTTTTGTATGTATAATGTTATGAATATAAATAATCAAGATAAAGAAACACCTACTAAATTTAAATACTAATAATCTATTGCACATCATGTTTTGCTGGGGTATACTATTAGTGCACACTCCAAACTTTGCTATCAATTTCATTGATTAACACTAACCCATAACTTTTTTATAGTATTTCATATTTTTATTCATTGCATATGTATGTATGTATATATTCTTTGGGGTTTTCTTTTATAATAAAATAAGTCTATTTCTCAGTCACCAATTAAACATATCAATTGATCTTCAAAATCTTCAAATATTATAATTTTGTTGACATTAAGCTCATAATTTTATTTTTCTACCTTTCTATATCTTCAAAATAGAATATTGTTAGCATTATACAAGCTCAAAAATTAACCGCAATCAATTAACCTCCAACTACTATATTAATTTTTAGAGACTATATGGATACAATAAACTATTTTCTATGATTTAGATGGCAATATGAACAAAATGATATAATTTTTGCTTCTTTTTATTTTAGGCAAGTCAACACCTCTTTTAAAAAAAAAAAAAAAACATTAACAAATATTACTTGTAACAAAATTATGCTATTAAAAATTGTAATACCCCAAAAGTCTATAAGGTTTCCACGTCATTGGTGAACAATTAAAATAAAATAAATAAATCAATAAGATATTTGAAAACCATATAAAATAAGTCCAAATAAACTTAAAATAAATTTAAAAATGATATGAATTTAAAAAGTACGAGAAATGGCAAAGAAAAGACACAAAAAGCCAAAATTTCACTAGTTACCGTGGTAAACAAAAGTGATTACCACTGTAAATGAAAGTGATTATTGCGGTAATCTCGGAGAAACCTAAAAAATGGAAAGAAATGTGTCGCCCTAGTCACCGCGGTCCGTAACCGCGATAATCGCAGAAGAAACCTGGAAACGAGTAAGAGCATCGTCCAGGTTCTTGAGGTCAGTGGCCGCGGTAATTCTCGGGTGACTGCAGTAATTTGTGATTTTCTATAAAAACATAATATTCGTGGAAAAACCTAGATTTGAGTTTTGAGCGCCGCAACTTTGGCTTTTCTCTCCTAAACACTAACCAAGCCTTCCAATCTCATTTCTTAGCATTTCTTTTGAGTTCTAAGGGTGACTTGAGATCATTCAAACCTTCTCTATCCATTCTCAAGCTTAGATTCGCCAAGAGCAACATCAACAAGGGTGGATCCGAGTTGAGGCCAGTTTGAAACTGTTTGTGCTAAGCTAAATCACAAAACCCCACTTGAAATCTTGTTTTCTTAGCATTATGAATCATTTTCCTAAGAGTATGCTTCTTTTCTCATGAAACACACGTGATTTGAGGGTTGCAAGACTTCGTTTTGGCGAGAAGTGAAAAGGAAAAGTGCAAATATCTAAGGTATAAAGATTTCCTTTAGTTTGATATGTGTTTTAAACCTAGTGTGTGTGTGTGTATTGAGGTGTTAAACTCATGTCGCCAATTCCAGCATTACTACAGTAATCTGTCATGTGGCCCATCTTTTCTCTTATTTTCGTTCCATCCTTGTGTACACCATGAAATACGTATGTAAGGGACATAAATCTAGGATTTTGAACATGTTTTGAATGTTTTAGACTCACATTATCTTGATATTAAAATTTTATAGATTAAAGATCAAAACACATGCGGCAAGGAACAAAGGCACAAGGAAAAGAAAGACTAAAAGTGGGGATGATTTTCGTACTTCCTAGCCTTATTTAAACTTTGAATGCAAAGCATGATGTATGTTTACTTCTAATGAATACCTAAAAGCATGCTAGGGCATATTTGATTGACCATTGATTGGAATGACTTGATGTGTGTCCATGATGCTTGGTTACATGTGTTATAACATGCATAGATAGAGATTTCATGCGTTGATCTCCATAAATGGTCAAATATATCTGATATGTTTACTTTGAATGTTACATATGATGACAATGTATTAATTGGAATGGAATGTGCAGTTGAAGAAGATTAAATTTAGATTTAACAACTCCACGTATTGGGACGATGACTGGCCTTTGGGTGTCATCATGGGTGTCCCTACCCGAGCTGACTACGATAACTGATTGTGTCTTCGGATAGAGAGTCTCTGCGGACTTCTCTTCTTAGATCGTGGTCCTAAAAGGTAATCGGCCCTCAAATGTTACCCCAGAATTTGCTCCTGGACCCCACGGGGACACCGAAATTTAGTTTATTGTATCAATGTTAAATTTTGTACCTAATTTAGTTTCTCATATATTATTACGTAAAAAGTGTTATACTTCACCACTCAACCTATTGAAATGATAAATTATTTTAAACGTGTTCTTTCAAGTTTAAAACACTCTCCCGCATAAATATAATTTTATAAATTTTAAATCAAATATAATAAAAAATCATATACATAGTGTATTTACATTTAAATTAATTTTATATTTGTAATATCATATAAATAATTAAGATAAAACATACTCATCACATTTAAATTCCAATAATCTATTGCACAACACATTTTGCTAGCAAGTAATATGTACTATCAGCTAGCAAGTAATGTGTACTGTCCCATTTCTTATTCATTATATTTCTCAAGTAGTACTATATTTTTAAAAAAATATTTTAGAGATGAAATTATATTCTACACATCTTTATATATATATTACACATCAATTGCATGTCTAAAAAAAGATAATCAAAGTTAAAGTGTTAATAACTATTAATTGAGAAGATACATTATGTGTAACTTATTATGAAATAATTGTGAATATTATGCTTCCATAAAAAATGTAACGAAATTAATATTTTTCAAAAAAATGCATTTGACATATAATTTAATAATTAATGTGGAGGCGTTTTCCGGTACGTTTGAGAATCTGAAGCTCTCTCTCTCTCTCTCTCTCTCTCTCTCTCTCTCTCTCTGTGTAGTAGCTCTCAAGCTCTATCGTACTGTTAATGGCCTCTTTAACGGAATAGCAACTCCTAGGCTGCAACATGCTGAGAGCACTCCACAGCCGCAGACGGCCCCGTTACGGCGCGCACCTCTGCGCCGCTATCGCAGCTATCCTGCTTCTCTTCTCCGTCATCGTTCTTCACAGCCGTCTCGGCTTCCCCTTCTCATCCTCTGCTCAACATCTCCATTTTCCCCAGCTCGACAACTACAACAATGATGACGACGGCGACAACAACAACGTCGACGCCGCCGCCGTCGTCGCTAACCCTTTGCTCGGGGATGTAGACAACGACGCCTCTGCCGGCGCCGGCAATGTCGATGACCGCATCGACGAGTTAGATATCGTGGACGAGGACGCGATAGATGCGGAATCTAGGGTTTCGGACGAGGAGGAGATTCTCCGAGGAGTGGATCTTGAAGCGGATCCGGATTACGATGGTGGTGGAACTGATGCTCGGTCGTTGTCATCAGGGAATGCGCGGTCGGGGTATTTTTGGGATCATGTGGTTGGAGTGAGGAGAAGATCGTTTAATCAGCAGGTGATGATCGATCCGTGGGATGATTTTGATGCGGATTTTCTCGATTTCTCGACTGGTTCTTGGGATCAGAGTAAGATCGCGTTCGGGTCGGACGATCAGCCGGTGGATGAGGATGTGAGGCGGAAATTGGAGGATGTGAAGACGATTGAGGATGCGTTGTTGTTGAAGACGGGGAGTTCGAAGCGATCTTCGGCATTGAGAGAAGGATGGGCGAATTGGTTCGAGAAGAAAGGGGATTTTTTGAGGAGGGACAGGATGTTCAAGTCGAATTTGGAGATGTTGAATCCGTTGAACAATCCGCTTTTACAGGATCCCGACGTTGTTGGATTGAGTTCGCTCACTAGAGGTGATAAACTGATGCAGAAGACGTTGTTGAAGGAGTTTGAAAAGCGTCCGTTTGTTGTTAAGAAAACGTTTGGAGTTGCAAATGGTGGCGACAAGCACAGGAAGAGTAGTCGTGTAAGTGTTAAAGGGAGTGAGGGAAATGAGAATGTGGGTGGAAGAAGAAATGAAATGAAGGGTGTGGAACAGCGGCGAAGTTTGTATGATAATGGTGGGATTGATGGTATCGACAGTACAAACATAATTAAGAGTTCCAAATCATCATTTTCAAGTAAAGCTCAAAATGGGAATAACAGTAGCTCGGGTGCTCAAATTTTGAAAAGAAAACAGATGTCATCCTATAAGGGAAGTAGGAGAGGGCCATTACTAGTTAACAATGTAAAAGATGCTTACAAGGTTGGTGATTTACCAATTAATAAATTTGGGCAGCAAAGCCAATTCGGAGTGGATTCTAAACAGATAGATTCTGAGATAACTGATCCTTTATATGCGGATGGAAAACGATGGGGTTACTTCCCCCGTTTGGATCCCAATCTGTCATTTTCTGACTTCATGAAGGAGTTCTTTAGGCAAGGCAAGTGTGTGATGAAGGTTTTTATGGTATGGAATTCTCCACCTTGGATGTTTAGTGTTCGGCATCAGAGAGGGCTTGAGAGTCTTCTGTATCACCACCCAGATGCTTGTGTCGTGGTCTTTTCTGAAACAATTGAACTTAACTTCTTTAAAGACTTTGTAAAGGATGGGTATGCCCTCAACTGTTCTCGCATTTCTTCTCTTTCTATTTATTTTGTGACTTAGCTAGGTCATAGTTGTCAGTTTCTTTTATTAGAAATACTTTAACCTAGAGTTTCTTCCCTGTCTAATACAATCCTTTGGGTGTGGTGCATGTGAAGATTAGCCATTTAACTCTGAAAATTAAGAATGGATTATCCAGTCCAGTGACTAGGAATTATCTCTTATATGGTAGGATATCCTACCGTACCCATGAGACCAGTGTTTCTGTGACAATAACAGATCGTGCACTCCTTTTTTTTTAAAAAAAATTTTTTTTTTTTGGCTGTTGTGAAACAAGTGTCTTACATTTTGCTATTGCTTTATATTCCTAGTTTCATGAAGTGCTGAGTTTTTGAAGAGACTTAGCAAAGAAGAAAAAGAAAACCATGATCTATGTCATATGTGCCAAAATCCCAATTCAAATCTATGAATCCTACAATTCCTGATTTTAGTTGCCCTTCTTTGATCCGAATCCCATGTATGAAGCTCTATACCTGTGAATCCTCCCTTATCCCAATTTGAATAATTGTGATTCACATGTGAATATCATGATTCAAACCAATTACGGGAACTTATCTTTTTGGCTTCTGTTGTTCACTCCCAATGACAAAAGAAATCATTTTTTTTCATTTTTTTTTGTTATTCATGTTGATCAACTGGTTTTGTTTTTTTTTTGGGTTTATATATTTTATTTGTTTATTTATTTTTGACTTGACAATTTGCTCTAAATCATTTTAAAATGTTATTTTGGACAAATTTTGTGTAACTTAAATTATGTTTCAATGTTGAAACTTTGAAAATTATACTTGATTGATTAACTTTAATATATTAAATTACAAATAAAAACAATATATTTAAACTGGTATTGAAAATCTAATGTAATCCTGATAATACAAGTAAATATCTCTCAAAAGTAATTTATATACAATTTGCTATAGCAAACCAAATCCTGCGATCCATTTCTCAATTTGATTTAGAAGGACCTCCAGTAATTGACTTTTGATTCTCAACTTTGACTACCTAGATCTATGTATTTGAAGGTATTAGTTTGGTTGTTGTTAGAAGTTAGAAATGCAAATATTTTACTTCTAAATATTGCAAGTTTGCAATTAGATGGTGGTTACTGTATATACCGACCTCTGAAGAAAGTAGAGGTTGGCAAGATTTTCACTATTGCTTGGTGGATTGATCACCTTTTCTTTAAGTAGAGTTGAAATCGAGAGGATAAGTTGAGTTTCGAAACAAGCAGTTAACTTCAGAGAAATGTGTGCTTTACTTCAATTTCTGGATGAAAGAAGAGGAAAGAATTTTGGAGGCCTTTTTTTGTGGATAAAAAATGGAATAAGACTTTGCTACTTTCTTATCATCTTTTCTTTTATGTCTGTAAGTGTGCTAACAGCTTCTATTGTTTTTAATCTTTTAGCTTCAAAGTTTCGGTTGCTATGCCAAATCTCGATGAACTCCTGCAGAATACCCCTGCACATGTATTTGCATCGGTGTGGTTTGCATGGAGAAAGACAAGCTTCTATTCCGTCCATTACAGCGAGCTTGTTCGCCTTGCTGCTCTTCACAAGTAAGTAGGACTAACCATCTGTTCTGCTTTTTCCTATCTTCATGGCCTCTATATCAACTTTGAGCAGTTAAATATTTCTAATATGAATGGTTGAATGGAAAGTTGCTTTGAGAACAATGTAGGATAAATTAAGAACAGAATAGAGTGATAAACAATAGGACATATTGAACATTTAAGTCTTGATTAAAGGAAGTTTGAAATCAATTTGTGAAAGCAACTGTTAGTATAGTCAAACTCTTTACCTAATCTCAATGCGTCCATGTTGTTACTTCATGATTTGCACATGGGTGTGGGATATGAATTCAACTACATATGAATTTTGTTTTCTTAATATTTTTCTTTTAATAGGAAAAAGAATGGAGAAAAAACACCTTTTGAACCAATAAATATAAGTGGGATACAATGTAAATGTGGAGGGCAAGGACTTGGCCAAAGATGAAAAAGAAAATTTGCAAAAGCTTGTCCCAACTCCTCAACTACCAATCTACCGCTATCTCACTAAAGGTAGTTGTTTGAATGAGGTCCATGACAATAAGAACTTCCTAAAATCTGATTATGGTCTCTCAATCTTAATTAAATTATATGGATTTTTTATCATTGACTTACCAATGAAATATAACCAAATTATTAAAATAACTCCACAAAGATTGGTTAAAATATCAAAATAATTTGTAAAATTCAAAACATCTTTTATAATTTCTTTACTTCTTCAAAAACAAGGAATCATATATAGCTTGAACTTTTTCTAGAAGATATTCCTAATGAATAAAAGTATATGAGATCGACATATATTTCATATCTAATGGATAAGATTAAAATAAGATTTACAAAACTTTTATTAACACAAAATGAATACAGAATTAAATAAGCTATATAATTAATCCCTATTTTGTCTAAATATGTTAAGCATGAAAGTTATAGATAGCTTGTTACTTGTGCAATATTCAGTGATAGGAAGATTATAACTTTTCCTGTATATCATTACATTTCTTCATTTAATGAGTTGTCACATATTACCCAATTGAAGTGCTACGTGATTGAAACAAGTTTTTTGGTCAAGGACTTCTCACTTAATGTCATCCTTTTACTCTAGTTTGTGTTTTTGTTTTGTGAAGAACCCTATCCACCTTACACATAGATTATAGATCCATCTCCTTTATAATTGTAGTGTTCTATTTTGTTATGTGTTTGTTTGTCTAGATAGCGTTTACAATATATCTAGGAGTGGCGAAACTTGCACGGACTTGGTTGTTCAGTTTTTAATACTTGATATCAAGTGGGTTTGGAAGAATTCGTTGAATAACCGAGACTGGGTTTGAAAAAAGGCCCATCACATTTAAATCTAGGTTTAGTCTTGACAATCGAACATGTATTGTTCAGTTTTCCATCTTAAAAGATAAATCACTTTGCTTCCAGCCAATTAGGATACCACTATTTTATTGTTATTGATCATAAACAACATAATTTCAAGAGAATAACAACATAATAAAATATATGTATACTTGTTACATATTTCTGTTGTTGCTTTACTAATCATCTAGTTGTTTCAACATTTCTCTTGAGTTTTTTAAATTTTAAATGATCCATTCCTATTAATCAATATTTTTGAGTAGACAATTGTGTTGTAACTATTGTATTAAGAGGAGATGAAATTTAATTATATATGTTATCAAATTTAGTTTAATGGCTAAATTATGTTTATGTATGTCAATTATAAAACAAAAGGTTTATAATTCTAACAAAACCAATATCCCCAGTATTAAAATAAATTTGATCTTGTCATGAATTATTTTTTATAATTCAAAATGGGGCATTTTCAGACAAACCATAGATTTCATTAGTATAGAGTGTTGTTTTGACACAATTTTTTCTAGATCTGATATTTTGACAGCCTTAAGTATCAAATTATGTAGTTGACTCCATTTAGATGAGAAAAGGCTTCGTTAAGTGCAGAATGTTTATAAATTGGACTATGCTTAAGTTATTGACACTTCAAGGACCTTTTCTAATTTGTTTTCAATTTTTTTAAAAAATTTTATGACTTCTTAGGGGGGAGGATGACATAATTCCTTTTCAGTTTTCATCTTAGTTCTCACTTTGATGTCCAGTGTACTTCTTGTACTCCTAATAAATTCTACCAATCAAGAGATTCGCAGAGAAAAAAAATGATGCAATGGATCTATTTGTTGATGCCATTTTCAAGGGAGAAGGAATGGGAATCTTAAAAATGCCTGTATAACTCAGTAATATTTTGTTTTTTGTTTGTAAAGGATTTTATAATGCTTATTAGAAACTAGCAGATCTTTAACATTTTATCATGCTAAATATTGGAATTTTCCTGTGTACTCATTGTAAAGCATTTCTCAGACATTTGGATACACATTGTTTTGCCATTACTTAGGAATTGGTATTCTGTTCCTTTGAATAAATAGTTTTGTGGCATTTACAGATATGGAGGAGTGTATCTTGACTGTGATGTTATAGTGTTGAAGCCGTTGTTATCACTTCATAATTCTGTTGGCTTGGAGGATCCACTGGATGAAATGTCTCTCAATGGTGCAGTCATGGCATTTAAGAAGAACAGGTGCTTTTGGATTTAGTTACACTCAAATTATTGGCCTTCTCTTTTCTATCGTGTTGCTAAACAAATTTCACATTTTTAGTTAACCACCACCCCTTTTTTCTCAAGATTTTTCAAAACACTCCCATCTTCTTCCTTTGGAAAAAAAAAAAAAGAAAAGAAAAGAAAAGAAAAGAAAAGAAATCAGGAAAAAACACTAATGGTTTGCAATTTGTGTCAATGCATATCACAACCCATTAGTAAGTTGTTTTAATTTTCAATTTAATTTAATTTAATTTTTTTTAATGAAATAGATGGGGATGTATTGAGGAGTAGGAAAAGATGGGGATGGATTGGTTAAATAAAAAGGCCGGCCTTGTTTAGCCACACTCTGTTTATTTTGTTATTATTTTCTTTAAAATTTGGATTTCAATATTCAAATTATGTTTGAAGTAACAAATCAATTATTATTTGTATTGTTCTTCTTACATTATCAAACTTATTATGCATGTGGAATTTCTTTTGTACATTTACTAGAAAATTTACATTTTTCAGCTGATCTATTATAAACGTCACATATTTCAGCTGATCTATTATAAACTTCACATGTTTCAGCTGATCTATTATAGATGTCTTTCTTAATAATTATAATTAAATACAAAATTTGGTTGTGAATAATAACTTTCAAACTTAAGACCGGTGAATGCATGTTGTGCTGCTTGTGCTCTCACCTACTGATATTGGTCCTCAACACTTTCCTTCTCAAGAGGATTTTTGGTTGAGTGACTTTGTTAGATAATTTAATTTCTTGTGTGATTCATCATGTTGGGGAAACTAATTTTTAAGATGGTTTTGATTTTAAACATCATGTTGAAAGTAACTAATTGTTAAACATTCTTGATATGTGCCTTCCCAACAACAATATAGAATAGTAAGGATGATGTATGCATGTATTGATGATGAAGATGTGCCATTTCATTTGCTAGATGTGAAATTCATTTGGAAAGGTTGAAGTGCTAACTCACCGGTAACAGATGATCAGAATGTTGATAACGAATTTTCCCAAAAAGCAATATTGGGAATGAAGATACAAATGTTAATTTGTTGCATGTGAAATTTCATTTGAAAAGGTTGAAATGCTAATGTGGCATCTTACAAGTAGAGGGATTACCCTAGGACTTACCTTCCATCTCATGGTTGATTCAAGATTTGCATCATCCCAATGAAACAATGATCTCAATTTTGAGTAGATAATTGGCATATGGGAAGAAATATCTGGATGTGTTTTATTGCAAGAGAACTTGTACAGAAATACATAGCTTAAACGTACTAAAATAGTAAAAACCTTATGTGTTTCTATTTATGAGAATTTCTTTTGATAACCTTATAGTTGTATTTTCCATGCAGTCTTTTTATATTGGAGTGCTTGAAAGAGTTTTATGCAACATATGATGATACTCGCTTGAGATGGAATGGAGCTGATCTTTTGACTAGAGTTAGCAAAAAGTTCTTAAGTAGACAAAATAGTTCTGGAAAGCAGCCAGAAGTGAAGGTGGAGCCATCTTTCATTTTCTCCCCAATAGGTCCTCAAAATATCACAAGGTATTTCAAATTTTCTATTACGTGTTTTTTTTATGCCCCACAGTTTTGAATGCACGAGTGGATGTGTGAACATTTTAACTGCTAGATAACTGGCGATGATGTTGCGAGCATTCGTCATACTTAACCTGGTTTGATGTTGATTTTAGTTTAACTGGATGAGATTTGGTTTTCTCCTTTTGAACTGCCCCGCAGTCTGCATGGTAGGAGTCTTAAAATGGATTCTGTTTTTCACCACCTGCTTGCAATAAATTCAGTCAAAGCCCATGGAGATAAGGGGAAACTTCCTGGAAGCAATGATGATTGATTGGCTGTTATGTAGATAATTACTTAGATTTTCCCACGTCTAACTGAGTCCAAAAAAAAAAAAAAAAAAAAAAGCAAAAAACAAAAAACAAAACAAAACAGATAAAAAAAAAAAAGGCTTGGTACAGTGCCAAACAATCTCTTGCCCTTTCAGTTTCAAGATAGACCTCTCTAGTTTTTGGACAATTTCCTCCAAAACTCATGGCCAACATGTTGCAGCTAACCTGGACTACTCCATGGGCATGCTAAATATTGATTGTCATATGTTGACATGGGCCAGATGAATTTTTACTACACTTAGTTTGTTGCATGTTGCTTTAGTTTTTGACATGTTCTTCCTTTATTGCCCAACATTCTATTCCATGTGGCATAGCTGGCTTAACAGTAGTATTTTTGAATATTTTTTCCTTTTAATGTCAATTGGATGCGTCAGTCATTCACTAGCTGCTGAGCAAAAACCTGTTTGATGCCAGCATACACCCCTCAATCAGAATTCTGTCTACATACTCGCTCTGCTGAGCAAGTACTCTATTTGTCTTCCGCAAATCTAGCCACTCCACAGTCCAGAAACAAGTGTTCCACACTATCATTCCACCTGTAGATATAAAATTCCACATAACTATAGACTGTCAAAATATCTGGAATTTTCTTCTCTAGGGGTAGTTTGAATGGCTTTTCTTGAGTGTCAATCCCAAGTAGTGATCGTTTGAAACTATCTTGTTGTAAATAATTTTCAGAAAAGCCTACTGCGCTCTCCTAGGAATCGACGCTGTGAAAGTTGATTAACTGAGCTCGTTATCTCATTTAGTGTACCAGATGGCAGTCTGGTTGTGGGTTCCTAATGTGCACTGCATAAATTGACTAACATAAATTTCCAGTCAAAGTTTAGGTCTGCTTTTAATTGTATAGCATTGCATTTGTGAATTACGCAGGCTTATTATAATGTGGTGATTTCATCTGGTTGCATTTTCATTCTCTCAATATTCTTATGTATGGAAACCCAAGTAAAAAGTGTATGATTCTTTTGGGCTTGCATATCTGAATCCCTTGCTTTTCTGTGCCCTGTGGTTTTGCGTACAGATATTTTATGGCACCGGTGGATGATACAGAGAAAACTCTACAAGATGTTCTCTTCAAAAAGATTTTGAATGAGTCATTCACATTTCATTTTTGGAATAGCTTAACGTCTTCTCTTGTACCAGAACCAGAGAGTCTTGTAGCTAGATTTCTTAATCACCATTGTATTCATTGCCTTGATTCATTGTAAGCTTCAAAATATGGCAGTTACCCTACCAATTCGAACAGAGAAATCAGTGACTCTATTTTTGCGTCTCCATCCAATTTTGCGATCAATGTGGATGTTAAGGTTAATTTTTCCAGTAATTCAGATCTCACATCATATACACTATGACAGGCCATAATGAACTGTTGAGGATACAGCTTCTGTGTATCGTTCTCAGACCTTTTGAAGATCAATCGAAGGATATGGAAGGATGTGAGAAACCGTTGCAGATTAAGTTGATGGAAATGCATCTGAAGATCTTATAGCCAAAAGACGTAAAATAGCCAGTTAACTACTTGGATCAGATACTTTTAAGCAATGCAAATTGAAGGTTCGAAGGACAAAATGAGTCAGTTCTAAGATGATGTGAAGCACGTCGCGTTGCATGCGGCAATTTTGTTTTTCCTCATAGTCTCTTGTTTTCTTTGTAAAACATTCTGTTTTAGTTTGATATTTCCTGAAAAATTCAGGGATATGATTAAATTCATTTTAGTGTAAAACACAAAATGCTGCTTCTGTCCTGTAATTTTGGGAAAGTTCATGTTCTTTAGATTGATCAGACGCGCCAATAATATTGTATCTTGTACGTACAGGCAATGCTACTGTTGTCTTATAAGGTCAAAAGGCAAAGCTTAAAAAAGGATTGAATAGAAGATGTTTGGCTTTCTCAACTTCTTGATCATCTCTCTACCCAAATACCGTAACTCTTCTGACTTATAGATCATTCAAAAATGTTTAAGGGTGTATTTGGTTGTTAAGAAAATTTTTTTTGAGAAAATATTATTTTTTTAAGAAAATGTTTTCGAAAAAATGTTATTGAGAAAATATTCTAGTAATTTATTGATTGGATATGAAAAAAATTTAATAAAAGTTAGTTATAGATAATTATTTTTTAAATTGATGTACAAAAAATTTTTTATGAGAAAATTTATTTTTTTACCCATTAAGCTGAAAAAATTTTAGTGAAAAAAATTGTTGGGTAGAAAAAATATTTTAAAAATTTTTTTATCAACCAAATATAAGAAAATAGTACTCTTTAATCAATTAATGTCACAGACAATTTCAAGTTTGATTTTCTCTTCCGTTGAGCAGAAGAGATAAAATTTGAAGAAAAAATAAAGAGGGTAGAAGATAAAGCTGCAGCTTTGTTGGATTTATGAAAACAATTTGCTGATTCAAAATCACAGAAACTTCAGACTGCACAGAAGGCAGGAAAAAAAAAAAAAAAAGAAGTGTGAAAATTCAATACACTGAACACCAGAAAAATGCCATAATACTCAGTGCCGTAAATCAGAGTCTCTTAACTCCTAATCCTGGGCATTGGGTCCAAAGCATCTCCTCATAACAGGATTCCATATCCACTGCACTAAGAACCTCCTACCCTTCACACCATTCAGATTATACCCATTCCCCATGGAGTCAAAAGAAACTTCTCCTGGATACCCCCCTCCTCCTCCGGACCCGTAAACCCCCACACATAAGTCTGCAATCTCTGTTGGAGCCGTCGGATCATCCCCTGCATACCAAGCATTCACCAACGGGTTACTCGAAACTTCTGCAAGCTCATGTGCTATAACACTGATCATACCATCTGTCCCTACATCCCCGTTCGGAGCATTCATGACATTGCTATTTTGGCCACCAATGGCACCTGAATACTTTGGCCAAGCAAACGGGTAGGCGCAGATTCCTGGGCACATGCTTCCACTATAACCAACCCAAGCGTAAGGCACGGTGGCTCCAACAACGGCGGGGAAGGTGAAGTAGTGGAAGCCACAAACTGCCCTACAGAAGTCCTGAACTTGAACATCATAGGAAGTTAGAACCAAGTAGAGACCATTGTTAGAATTTAGTGGCAATGCTCTTTCCCTTGGGTATGCAGTCACAGAAGTCCTAATAATTGATTGGATATCTAAACGGGTGAGTGATTTTCCATGGGAGTACGACCAGTCAGAGAACTCGCCTGAAAGGATAATGCTTCCGGTGACGTTTGCACCAGTTTGGTCAGTGTAGAGGCGGGCGGTGCTCCACCATTCGGCTACTGAAGGGTGAGGAGATGGATACGAGAGTGAGAGGAGGAAGTCCCTAATGATGGATTGGTGAGTTGGGTTCCATTGGCCATACCATATGATGTAGAGGTTGATGGTTGATGTTAAGACTGGACCCATGTGGTATTCAAGGTTTACAACATCAGAAGAGCCTTCATAATTTTTGGCTCCATTGAAATACTGATAATTTTTCCATGAAAACACCACAGTCCTGGAGAAGGAGAAAGCAGTTAAGATGAAAAAGATGTGGAAATTAATTGGGTACCCCATCTTCTTCTTTCTGCTGATCATGCTCTTGTAAGTGAGGTTTTTGTACTTAAAAGGGTGGAAATTGGATTGCCCACTTCATCAAGTTTGTAAAACTAGCTAGTGAAAATAAAAAGCAAAGATTGTGTTATCATATACAGACATATAAGAGCATCCAATGAACCTGAAACTGACTTTTTTCTTATAAAAGGTTCTCATGGGTGTCTTGGTTGAGATGGTGCTTCAAGGTTGACTACACTGCGGATAAAGAAGGGTAGGTGAGATGGTAGCTTGATTGCATAAGCTTTTTGTACTAGCAAATTATCTTTTCATGGAATACATATATAATGGCTTGCCCTATTGCATGTGATCATCATGGCATATTTTTATTTTCCTGGTTACACATGATGGTTGTCATCTTCTTTTTTTATTCTCCTGTTGTCATGATGCTTGTTTTTTCCCTTTGCTAAACTAATGCAGTACCTTGTCTTCTTGTCTTGTACTTTACAAGTCTAAAAATATTTTTTTTAGGAAAAAAAAAAAAGAAAGAAAGAAAGAAAATGGTATATGAATTAGAGGATTAAAATTTCCATAGCACCTTCCTTTTTTTTTTTTTTTTTTTCGTGAAAGAGTAAATTTTGTTGGCATGGTTGATTAAATTTGATAATGATTTTTAAACTATAAAATTTCTATTTATGATCCAAGTTCATTTATATATATGACTTTTTAAAAAAAAACATATAAATGTGACATCTAAATACCATTTTCTTCATAGGGTTTAATCTTTAAGTAGACCAAAACTCATGGAGCAAAATCTGATTAAAAAAAATTAATTTTCTTTTTTGTTGTCAAATATTTAAACAAAAACAACATTAGATTGTCGCAACTAAGGGATGAAGGAATTTAATTAGTCAAGAGCAAGGACCAGCTTGATTCTTCTCCAAAAGTATTTCTTCTTAGAAAAAAAATGAAAAAAAAAATGAAATGAAGGGGTTGAACTTAGTAAAACAAGATGAAGTGAGAGGGAAGAAGAAAGAACGAAAGGTACGTCATAGAAGTTTAAAAAAAAAAGCAATAATTAATCATGGAATGCCTTTGTAAACTTTCCTCCCTTTTAATCTATGTTTGACTCTCTAAAAGGCAATTTTTGGTCCAAAAGTTAGAAATGTACACAATATTGTCCCCTTTATTGCCTTCAATGATGAAAGAACTTTCATAAGATTTAAATGATATTACAAAAAGAAAGAAAAAAGGAAAGAAAGAAAAGAAAAAGAATAGAAAGGTAAAGAATAGCATCTTCCGCAATCACACCATCAATTAAGGGAGGTGAAGTACTGAATTATGATGAGGAAAGAGATGGCCGGTTACCTAACTTAGTTTATATTGGTAACAACCGGTCTTCTTTCTTCTCCTTTTCTAGTTTACTTCTACCTTCAAAAAGCAATTCATCCAAGGGTGATTCAATACAAAGTTGTACAGCTTATTTATAATAGTAGTCTATTTTTACTTTTATTATTTGTATAAATTAGATGCTAATACCATTACTTAGAAAGGAAATGAGCAATGACTCCAAGAGATTTAAGGGAATTCTATCGACGAATGAGCTAATGTCCAACAAAGCTCATCCCATTTTGACCTTGTTAATGAAAAATGATATGTCAGAACTCTTCTCTGGCAGGCAAATCTATTTTGCTTTTCAGCCGTCTAATGCCTTACGAGTTAGAAAAGGGGGTTCAGATTTCTTGGTCTAAGGAGATTGGATAGTTGCAAATGAAAATGATCTTTGATAATTCATCAAAGATCACATGCCCAAAGATAAAAATATGGCCCAAAGAGGGATGATATTGGCACTCATTATTTCTTCAATACCAAGGATGCAAACTTCTTACACACTTATTTCTACAATATTCAAGATAATTAGGTAGCATTCTTAAAATTAAAAAAAGAAAAAAAAAAGACTTTATATAACAATAAAAACATCCAACCCTTGGAGGAAGTACAGTAATTAAAAGTCATTGATACGATATTAACCAAATAAATGTAAGAGCTCTAACCCTACATAGAAATTACAAGCTAAGTGCTCATTAGTAGACAAAAAATATATTAAAACCTCATATTTTTAACCCTAATAATATTATATATTATAATAATAAAAAGACATATATATTACACCAAGAGTTTGATTCTCTATCTTTAGAGATCAAGAGTTTGATTCTCTCTTTTCATTGATAAACAATAGCTTTTCTCTCCCTTAAATAAAAGTGGGAATGAGACTACCATAGTTGATTAATTTGTATACCTCCCATCCAAAGCGTTTTTAACCTGAATATCTCAAAAATAATAAATTAATTCTTAAATATTTAATTACCAAAAGTTATACAACCCATTCCCAAGTTGCTAGATATAATAGTTGTCTATGTGGATATTTCATATATATTTTTTTATTTTTTTAATCTACGTTGTAAAAACATAATTCTCAAATATTTAATTACCAAAAGTTATACACCCTGTCCCAAGTTGCTCTATATAGTAGTTGTCTATGTGATATTTCAAATAGATTTTTTTAATTTTTTTAATCTACTATGTAAAAAAATTTAAGAAGAAAATGTCTTTTGTAGGGACACTTATCCTTGTATATTTTTATACTTGCATGAATCCCTTTGAGCTAGCTAACTAATCATTCCTAGGCAAAGAACACTCAAAAAATAACAAGGCTTTTACAATTAACTAACAATTGAAATATAATGTGATTGACTCTTTCTAATCAAAATAACACTCTATACTTGGTAAAAAATTCCTTGCTAATTAAATGCCTACATATATATATATATATAGATCATGACGATAAGAATAATTCATTATTTTATTTGGCTTATTTCTAGTCATAAAGAGAAAACAAAAGAAGCTCATTAGCTGCCAAATTAACTTACCTTTCCGATGTGATCAAGTGATTGTTTGGTGTAGTTCCCATAAGCATTTTATGTAGTAATATTATTCTTTAGGGACACAATCTTTCCTTTGAGACTCCCAAGGCATCTTCACATCTGTGGTCAATCCAACACATTCAAGTAACCTCACCAGATACCAAGCCATGTCGATTTTCCCAACATTCAAATCCATGCCAAGCTGAGTACTCAAAGGTGTGGTGGTGATTGTTGTACCAGCCTTCTCCAAATATTAGCAAATTTATTACCCTAAATGTGGTATATTTTAAATATAATTAATTACATTACATCACCTATCTAGCCTTTTTTTTAAAGTAAACATTTGAAACAAGTTCAAATATACTATCAAGAATCCTCAAAATCATCAAAGTTCTCTTATGATAGCTCAATAAAATTTTGACCCTCCCCTATACGAAACTTCTAATTTATTTTGAGCTATAAGACTACTTGAAACCTATCCAATTATACATGGACCTATCTAAAACATGGAATACATATAAATATACTCCCGTGAATCCTCAAAATTGTCAAAATCCCGCTTTGACGACCTGGTGAAATTTTAACCCCCATCCAAAACTTTGAGTTTATTTTGAACTATAAAAAAAATGCCTCCAAAATAGTTGAGGCATCCAAATGATAGAGAGAGGATAAGGAACACCATAGCCAAAGATGGCTCGCCGGATGAAAACAAAGGTGAGAAGAGAAAGGAATGAAATATGAAAAAACACAGGAGACGCTTTCTTTACCCTACTTCGATGAATAACCATGTTGGAAAAAGGTCATTGAATCAAAATGCCATCAAAGGAGAGAAATTACCATGCAGTAAAAAACAAAACTGATAAGCTTGTTTTTTTTAACTCTTCTATGTTTTTTTGAACTGTTTATGCCTTTCATCTTATTTTTTTTGAAATGTAAAGAAACACTTTTTTTAGTTTCTTTTTTTTTTTTTCTCAAAATGCCGAAAAAGTCTCTTCTGCTTTTTTTTAAATGCAAAATTTTTTTTTTGAAAAGTAGTAAGCATCTCTTTTCCACGTTTGTTTTTTTTTTTTTTTTTTTTTTTTTTTTGTAACTAGAAAGCATTTCTTTAAGAGACATTTTTTGAAAAGATCCTTGTATGCACTATTGTCGTGGATGCAAAAAAATAGTAAATTATTCAAATATGTTGACATGGACAGTAGACCAATGAGTTTGCTTGGTATAACTTTAAAGTTAAATATTCAAAAAATAATTTATTAATTTTGGAATAACCAAGTCAAAAATCTTCCATCCATGCCCCTTTTGCTTGTTATCATTGTGCTAGTCTTTTTAGCTCTATCAAGATGTCTCAGCTTTTTGGTGGTCCTAATGTCATAATTCTGGGAAAAAAAAAAAGTTAGACTAAGGGTGTGTATGTCTGTAGAATAGAATATGATTATTCTTATATGACAGGATAAGATGAAATTAGATTGGATAGAAAAAGAGGATATAATAACGTGGGATCAAACAATGTCACAAGTTTAAGAGGTATTATTTTATTTAAAATAATGGGATAAGTTGTGGACTCTTGATTAATTTTAATTTTATCCTATTGTAGCCAAACATAGGATTAGACTAAAAATTAGTCAAATCATATCCAATGTTATGTGTTAAACAGTCCCTAAGTGTCAAATATTTTAGCTGCAGCGGTGAGTAGTAACCACTCCACATTAGAGAGACAAAGGATCATTTTTTTAAAAGACAATAATTTGCACATTTGAAGGCAGTAGTTTGATGGTTAAGGAGGAGGTGCAAATCTTTAACTAATTGAGAGGTCTAGAGTTTACATTTTAGATTAGCAAGTTTGGTTTCCTGGCTTAGTAGAACAAATTTGCAGAATGGGTACATAAGTCTTAGAGGACTAATGAACTCAAACAAGTTAGCATACAAAGACCCTTTCAACATTTTTCTTTGTTTAGTAATTTTGTTTTGAGTTTTTAGCGTTAAGCATCTCATTTAGATGGAAGTAAACTTAGGTTGTATGAATTCATATTCTAGATAAGAAAGTTTCAATCAGCACGAGGAGTTCTATAAATGATATTAGCATATCAACATGCAATGTATAAAATTGAAAAAAAAAATTGTTAGGGTGATGTAGTTTGCACTCGCGTTGTATTGGTATAGGGAGTGCCAATCAACATGCTTATGAATGAAATACCTTTAAAGGTATTAATAATCTATCTACTCACAATGATATACATAATTAGACCCTTATTTGAGAGCTATAGCTTTTGGTTCATATGACATATAACATGATATCATAGCGAGATTTATTTAGAAGGTTTTGTATTTGAACTTTATTGCAAGCATATTTACATGATTATCTCATTTATATGTCATCTCTCCTCCCTGCTACAAATCAAGTCCATGCATCATTATACCCATGAGGGAGGGTGTTAATAATCTTTCTATTTAGGATGATATATATTATTAAACCCTTATCTGAGAGCTATAGCTTTTGTGTCAAGTGACTTTTAATGGAAGTATGTCTATTCCTTTCATTTCTTTTGCCTTCGTTTGTCTTTTTCCTTTTCAAAAAAATTAAAAAAAATTATATAATTTATATAATACTAATGTTTAATAATAGTTTAATATTGATACAATTTAACAGTAATTAATTTCTATGTGTGGCCAAACAATATGATATAATATTCCTGCTCGTATTCTTCAATTTTTTTTTCAAGAATTTTAATTAATTCTTATTCTCATGATGAAATTTTTACATTAAAGAAAATGTAAATGTTGTGAATGAACATGATTCTCATATACTAAATTAGAGTATGATGAAAAGGGAAGTAGAATAACTTGATTCGGAGCAGCACCAGTTGCGGATTCCTTCCCATCGCTTTTGGTTTTTTTGGTAGACCAAATCAGGTTATCCTCTTCTTGGAGAGACCTCTCTCGGCTTACTCCCATTTCTAGGACGGAGAGCAGTAGACAATACTCTCGTCCCCCAAGAAGTCATTCACTCTATGAAAATGAAAAAGGGGAAAAGTGGAATGATTGCTTTCAAGTTGGATCTAGAAAAAGTCTATGACCAAATTTCTTAGAGTTTTCTTCATCAAACACTAATGTTCTTGTAATTCCCTACGAATCTGATTCAACTCATTATGTTTTGCGTATCCATAGCATCTTACTCGATACTTTCGAACAGGGAAATAAGCAAGGCTTTTACAGCATGGAGAGGTCTTCGTCAGGTAGACCTAATGCCTCCTTATTTGTTTGTTCTTTGCATGGAACATTTATCTTAGATGATTAGAGCGAAGATTAGGAACGGTAACTGGAAACCAATCAAATTAGGCAGAGGGGGTATTGTAATATCTCGCCTTTTCTTTGTTGATGACCTCCTTATCTTTACTAAAGCTAATTTCCATCAATATAATATTGTTAGTTGCATAATAGACCATTATTAGACTAGGTAAAATGATGCATTTTGTAGGAAATAAGAGAAAATATAACTATAGAATTGCATAATTAGCAATAGTTTCATATAGTTAGGAAATGCATTGTTTAACAACTCTTAAGCCCTATTTTGATGATTTTGATATGTTTCTACGAGAAAAATAATGTCTGGGAAAGGTGTTTGCATGTATTATAGGATACAGGTTGATACACACAAAGAATGCATTAGAAGAAGGCATAAAAGAGATGAAAATCAAGAGCAAAGACCAGAAGATCGCGGTATAAGAACAGAAGACTGCAGTCATAACAGAAGAACAGAACCAGTTAATAATACACTGGTGACCACGGTCCTTAATCTGAAGACCGCGGTCACCAGAATGTGGTTTGCACAGAAAATCTACAAACCGCGGTGGACAGAATGCTGGGAATTTCTGGTTTTTGTCGCAAAAATCACTGACCGCGGTCAGTGACAGTGGTCATTCGAGTAATAATCGGGATTTTTACAATTTTTAGGGTTTTCTTTAGTGAAAAACTATAAATAGGTTATTGTAATAGGGTTTTAGGAGGATGATCTGTTTGGAGAACGAAGTCTTTAGAGGAAAACGGCCGACAAAGGAGAAAAGAGAGAAGACGGAGAAGAATTGAAGATCGAGGTCCAAGAGTTGAGGAAGTTTATTTATGATCTTAATTCTTTGATGTGTAAACTCTTAATCATGTCAGGCTAGGTTTATTTTAAGTCTAGGATGTAAATCTGGATTGTAGAATCCTGATATTCTTATTTTGATTAATCTATTTCTGAGGTTTTGTTTTATA
>JAJIYU010003916.1:0-25594 GCA_030144865.1 Tinospora cordifolia
AGAAGTGTTAAATAAAAGTTTTAAACATCGATCAGGTGTTGTTTGAACATTTTAGAAGACTATTTTTAAACTTTTGAATTAATTTTCTATTCATATATATTAACACTGAAAAAGACGCCTTCAGTGTAAATGGGAATTACACTGAAGGCGTCTTTTGCAAAGACGCCTTCAGTGTAAATGG
Organism: Tinospora cordifolia; assembly: GCA_030144865.1. NCBI lineage: Eukaryota > Viridiplantae > Streptophyta > Magnoliopsida > Ranunculales > Menispermaceae > Tinospora > Tinospora cordifolia. The sequence goes on from JAJIYU010003916.1 coordinate 182, forward strand.
GAATTACACTGAAGGCGTCTTTTGTAAAGACGCCTTCAGTGTAAATGAAAATTACACTGAAGACGTCTTTTGTAAAGACGTCTTCATACGTAGACATGACAAAAAAAACCGTTTTTGCCAGGTGGACGCATACGTGGAAAGTTACTGTTGAAAGTTGGGTAGATTCACAATAACTTTTAGTTGTTGGGTGTTTTAAAAATTATTTATTTATTTTGTATTATTTGAAAAAAAACTCCCTTTCTTCTTCCTTCTTCTTATTATTCAATTCTTTGCTTCAACTTGGCAAACTCAGACCTCAGAGCTAGTGACGAAAATAAGAAGAGATGGGTCACAGCAGCTCAAAGCCGAACCTTCTCGAATCATCATCGGACCGTAATGGTGATGGTGGCAGCTTCAACAAGCACTCACGTCGCGCGCGCTTCAAACGGATGCTCCGCAGCCGCGTCCGTCATGGAAGTACCACCACAAGCTCGCATATCAAGCTTCTAACTGCCGATGATTTCACCGGAATTGTTCTCCTCGAGATCCTCCAAGTAACTCCATATATACGTTGTTTCTCGTTCTCATCGCCGGAGTCTATGCGAGAATAACTCATCAATTTTTTTTACGTGTTTATCTTTGGGGTTTCGCTTTGCAGGCGGAGATGCAGTTCAAGGACAAATGGTTCGCTTGCGTTTCGTTGGGGGAGAGAACGTTTCGTACGGCCACTTCTGAACAGTTAAGTACAAGGAATATTTTAACCTTGCCATTTTCTTTTTATTTTGCTCTTTTTTTTTTTTTAAATTAATCTTATGGTTTGAAGCGTGTTTTGGTTTTTTGTGAGAAGCTTCCAAATCTGAAATTAGAATTCAGAATTACACGGGCGCCTGCTGTTTTGAGTTTTGACTTGAAGCAGCAGGGCTTTAGTTGACCCATCCGGGTTGACTCGGCCACCCGTTTTTGTGCTTATTCGAGCCCTTTTCTTCATATGATCTCTGTCTCCGTCTCTCTGTCTCTCTCTTTATCTCTCTAACTCTCTCTTTTCTTTTCTTTTTTTTATTTAAAATTTCTAGAAATTATTAATCTGTATTCGTTATAATTTGCTGTTCTTATTTATTTCTTATAGCAACTATCGTCTGTTAAAATTTGGCTGTAATGATTTAAAAGATCATGTGTGATTTAAATTTTTAAGGGATGTTATCAATGGATATTAGTTTAAATCAACAAGGTAACATGAATATTTCATTTTTTTTTTAATTTTTTAAAAGGGGAGTTGGTAATATTTTTCCAAACTATTTTTTTTACCTTAATTATTCAAGGGAGATTTTTTAAAAGCTTCTATTTTTGCATATTGAATAATACAAATTTATTCACAAAATGGCCATATTTGTGTTTGTTTGATATTTTAAAGATTGACCTACTAGAAATTATGTGTAGTTATTGGAGTATTTTTGCATTATATTTGGGAAAAGAATATTTCATTTTATTTAAAACTAGGAGAATGGTAACGTAATTGTTATAGTTGCATTTTTAAACTATTGCATCATTTATTACACACTTGAGATGTGTAACACCCATTCATCGAATGATTGCGAGTGCTGTAATTGCATAAAAAATGCAAATGCAACACTTTTGTTAACATTTTTCTTGAAACTATAAATTGTATTATACATTATTACAAAATAAATAGTACTAAATTTTGTATTAAATATTTTAGATTTTTAGATGCACGTGTGACTAATACTGGTTCATGTTAATTGATTTTTATTTTTTTCTTTCTTTGGAGAAGAAACAAGCATTTATTTATAATATGATATAGAAAACTGGACATCCAAACCAAGACATGATAAAGCTACAAAACTAACACACCCTAGGCATAAAAAACTATCCAAAACAGAATCCTACCCAAACTCATGTCCTCAACAATAAATACAAAAGCAGGCCTGAATTCTATTATTGACCATAGAAACAACTTCCCCGATCCATGAACCAATTTGATAGAGTGAGGCCATGAGCTAGATGTGATGTGAAGACCAAAAAGCTTGCCTTAAACTTGATGTTATCCCATAATTTTGCATTCTCCTTTTGCAATTCATTAATTTTTTTTATTCCGTTCAAGTCTAATTATCCAAAAAGTAACATAGCAGCAACACAAGGCATATTATCGTCCATCAAGGAGGTGGTAATATGCTCATCAAAGGAAAGAAAATAATCTTTGATGGGAGATGCCCTTAGAAACTGTCCACATATCCCAAGCACATTGACCCAGGGGCAACAGAGAAATATATAATTCGGTGGCTTTGTTGCTTGGGAGCAAATAACACAACAAAGTGGAGAAAGATGGGAGTTTAGAATGTGTTGCTATAACATACCCATGGTGTTTATTTTCCTATGAGCCACGATCTAGGAGAACATTTTCCATTTGGATGGAACCTGCATTTTCCAAACATTGGCTGCTATATGGTATGGAAGAGGGTTTGGATTAGATTGCCTTGGAATGTATTAACAAAGGACTTACAAGAAAATTGATATTTTGGCTCAAGGACCATTTAAACCTGTTCACACTATGTGAATATTGCAAATGTTCCAAAAGATGGATAGTTTAGGTATTTCATGTTGCTTTCTGCTGATGCAAAATTTGACCAACGAAGTGAATAGAAGAAAATAGCCAAAATGAGACTACAATACCGAATTGAGGGAAACACTAAGAAAAAGCCCTTTGTATTATGTCGACAAAATTAGTACAATGGAGAAAAGTAGAAATAAATAGTGTTTGATGCCCTTTGGCTTATTATTTAAAGATATTTATTGATGTACACGTGTAATTTCCTATTCTTATCATATCACACATGGATAATTACCAATTCTCTTGAGATCTCGAGACATTGAGTTTCTTTATTGATAAAGCAAATTTCCACAGATAATATTGGTCTTGGATGTCCTAGAATTTGTTTCAATTCGTAATTTCCCTCCTTATTCTAATTGGGGGCGATTAGTGCTGAAGAAGAGCATTCAAGTTATTCGTTTCATTCTGTGCTCTTAGCCCTTGCGACCTAGCTTCTGTTGGTTTGGACTTGTAATCTCCCTTGCTAGTGTGTTCAAATTTGCCTTGTTCCTGAGCTTCTTGATAACCCTTTTTTTTCCTATTGCCTGCTTGGATGCATGGTTTGACTTGCAGACCATCTCATTCATGTCCTTGGGTTCTCTTGAGTTGTTCACATGTGCTTGGAATGCGAGTTGTGTTGCTCGTCTACTGTAACCTTTCAAGGAGATGTCAATCTTGGTGCATGGCTTTACACAAAGTTCATTTTACTTGGATTGACTAAGTTGCCTATAGTTTCTTCTTGGAGGTCAGGTCATTCCACTTGGTAATCTTCTCTTTCTCCTCGGAGATCAAAGTAAGGATACAACAACTCCCCCCCAAGCCCATGAGTCTCATTTTGACATTATGGGCTCTTAAAGGTTTCTCCCCATCTATGTTGCTTCGATTCGTGTGCAATAATGGCTATGCATTTTGTGGGCCCTTGAATTTCTAAAGCGCTTTCCACCATGATTATTGGGGTGTATTGTTGTATGGGGGATTGTGGTGCCACTGGACGCCTCACCTTCTCGAATTGTTAGACATGTTGGGGCACACTTTTAGATGTTGTAGCTATTGTACATTCCAACTGTTGGATAGTTGCTTTGGGATCTATGCATGTTCTCATCAATGGTTATTATTGGAAGCCTGCTACCTATAAATAGTGGACCCTCTTCAACCATTGTGCACACCTCCTTACTGTCAGTGTGCTTCGATATTTCCACACTGAATTCCCTTTTTCTCAAAATCTTACATCCTAGGTACCCTCTTCTCCTCTTCTTTTTGATATATTGTTCTTTTTTGGCACGTTTGGGTTTTAGTTCATGGACAACTTCATAAGGGATGTCTTAGGCAAGTCCTCCGAGGAGCTAAGGTCTAGATGCTAGGTTCGGTGTATGGCTACTCGATGCAGTCGGGTTCCCTATTAGCAAGATGAGGAGGAGAGTAGATCTCGATGTATCACCTCGACCCCCGAATCCTGTCGCATACGCCACTGACTGGGCATCTTCATCTTTCACCTCGAGATGGAATCATGCGGTCACTCCTGCCATTAATATTCAAAGATCGGGATGTTACTTTTGTTCTTTCCTTTCTCACACCATCCTAATAAAACATTAGAGTGCAGAAACATAAACAATATTATCATGCAAGATCGGAAATAGAGATGCCATATCTGAAAACAATAACATGAGTAAACTCATAAAGAAATAAAATACTTTGTTTGTATGGCCTGAGTTCAAAGAGTCATTAAACCAACACTTGGCCCCATGGCCGAAGTTAATGAAAAACCAACATAATTTAAATGTGGATCTCATGCCTTACAACTGTAAACAAAAGTAAGCTACTACTTCTATACAACCCCAATAGTGGATTGTATCAAACTACTCCAATGGTTTCCAATTACTTGCTTGCGAGCAAATATCTTTAGTGATTACTTGAAAAATAGATTAGTAGGGTGAGCTCGAGAGCCCAGTAGATTTTACACAAAACATCTTGAGCATTATAATAGTCAAAATACAAACATACAAGCGCTTGTAATACATTAGGTGTTTCAACGAATCAATTGTTTTAGTTAACGTTAAGACCGAAAAGAATTCTTCCTTAGCATTCGAACTTATTTTCGGAGTGTTCAATGTAATGCACTAAGGGTCGTTACACACTTGGAACCATATCTCGAGGTTGATGTCTTACTCGATCATCAAATTAGGGAGTGAAGTCTCACTTAGACTCACAGTCCCATTTCATCAGAGACTCGCCTAGGTTAGGAACACCCACGATGATGCTGGACCTGACTACAATATCCTCATCATCACGCTGACACGTAGTTCATTCGCTTAATTGTCTTAAATTAGTGATTACAAGCATTTTCACAATCTCAATACCCAATATACATGACAAGGATATAACTAAACAATTCATTATGCTTATAGTCACGTTACACATACTATTCATTTTATTGCATGCGTAGCAGAGATTCTAAACTATAATAAACACTCATACAAGGTATTGCATGCTATGAATCCACAAAAAGGCAACCAAACATTCATATGAGACACATACATCCCTAGCATGCTCCTACGCCATAAACAACGGTAACCACACAATCATGTTTCATATTTAAATCAAAATAATGCTAAAGAGTTTCAGGTAGTCACTTCCACCTGTTTCTTTGTTTGATCCCTTTCAATTTCTGCCTCGTTATCTCCAATTCCTCGAGGTCTCAACCTAGTTTTCAATCGTTGCCTCCACTGTTAATTACTCCAGAATGCTTTACGGTCTACCCGTGTGCTTGCTCTTGCGCAATGTTTCTTTCGCTCCTCTCCTATTTCCTTCACGCTCTTTACGTTGGAAGGTTATAAATGTGATTAGTGTCTGTAATGGTGTAACTGTTCGAACTGTTCGTATAGTCCTCCTGCTGTTGACGTCTGTAGGCTAGTTAAAAAGGGATTGTAACTTGGTGAATTTGCTTCAGAGAGGTATTGTCGGGACGAGAGACATCACCGGGATGAGCGATATCGGAGGAGTCGAAATGCCAGGCACACCTTGATATTGGAGTATGAGGAAAAGGAAAAAAGAACATCCTGTGGAGGAGGAGAAAGAAAGGAAAAAGAAAGGCAGCTTCGAATCCGAGATAGGGTCCATGCGAAGAAAGAAGGGCAATGGAATAGTTTCCAGGGGAAAGATGCATAGGAAGAATCCCTAACATATAGGACGAGGAATAGCCAGAACAAAAAAGCCTCATGGAAGGCCACGTTACTAGGAACAGTGGACGAAGATGACGAAACGAATGACTGGAAGGTGATCCAACGAAGGAAACCACGAAGTATTCAAAAACCACACCCAATAGCACCGACTAAGACAGTAACTAGTTACTGTGAAAGGAAAGGAAATTCAAACCAGGCGAGAGATGGTCAATTGAGAAAAAACAAAATATTAAAGACTTCCAATGGAGAATGGTCCTATATATCTTTCCCGACAAAATATAAGTATTTTTCAATATGTTATACAACGGATTCGCGGGAAGTAATCATGCAGGAAGTATTACGAAATCGCCATTTCCAACTGACATTAAATAGGGAGGCCATAAGGTGGGTCAGGCAGAAGGTTACACAAATACTCAAAGAGAAGGAGTTGAGGAAACCCCTAAGAGTGCGATACGGGCTATAGTCTGCTAATGGAGGTGATGGTGAACGACCGAGGATGGTTCATTAAGCTCTCAAAAATGATAAACGGACAGTCTGAGAGCATTGTTATTCTTGAGGAAAAAACAACAGAGGCTTGGCGCAACCTGTGGAAAGCTTTGGACATGGTCATACATGAAGAAGAAAGTCGTTTGAGAAAAGACATGATAGGAGAACAGAAAAAGGAACCAAGGCCCAGGAAGTTGACAGTGGCAGAGGAGGAAGAAAGCAGATGCAGAGGGCCATCAGAAAGGGACATAGAGGGCAAGGGGAGACTAAAAAGAAACAAGAACATGGAAATGGAGCAAAGAAAGGAGAACAGCCTTGGCAGCATGACACAAGAAGGCAAGGATTTTTTTATTATTAGAACCTCATATGAGACATCCTGGAAGACTATCATCAAGTCGGTGCAGACGATGCTACAAAGAATGGTACACATTCGATGATTGGACATTGCTCGAGGATTGTTACGCTGTCGTGACAAAGGGGAAATAAGAAAACTAAAAACGGAGAAATATCAGACGTTGCTGGGAGATTTTTACTTCGAAGAATGGAATGAGGAGATGGCAAACAATGGAGGTCAAATAGCATGCAGGAATAGTTGGGTTGGGGTGGAGGGCATCAAACTTGAAAAGTGGAATGTTCAGACATTTGACAAAATAGGGGAGAGGTGTAAGGGGCTGCTCGACATAGCTCGGATAACCAATTTGGCGGAGTCTATGGAACTGGCGTTCCTAAGGCTGAGGTGATATGAGTCTGGCTTCCTCCCAAAGGATTTCGAAATATATGATAAAGAGGGGATACAAGAGCTAAAACTGGTTGAGATCGAAAGAAACTGGGGAGTTGAAGTCAAAGAATTGTGTCAAAAAATCTTGGACTAGTTCACCGGAAAGAACCCAAGGGGAGTGCTACAGGTTGGAAAATGGAAACACGATGAACACCAATCGTCGGAGATCGAGATCTCCAGTTCGGACGACGGAGATGATGCAGATTCCGAGGAAGATGATGACGTGGCGCCTCTAGCATCTGAAAAGATGGTAGGAGAGAGAGCTAAAAGAAGCAGAAGCACACCAATGACGATGGGATAGCGAAGAGGAGTCGGACGACGGATGGTGGTCGTGGCTATCAGGATCAGGTGAATAAGACAAAATGGTTGGAGCAGGCAAATTAGGAAAGAGATGCGTGGGCCTGGACTCAGACCCGACAAAAAACAAGTGGGCCACAGATATCGAGCCCAATCCACCAAACTCAAGAAAAAGAGCCCACGGAATAGTGGAGAGTAGGCGCGAAGCCCGTAGAAAGGATACAGAACAATGGGCCCTGAAATAAAAAAAAGCCCATTACTCAAGTCTACAGGAGGTTAGGAAAGGAGGAAATATAGGAAACGAAGTGCTAGACAAGCAGGCTATAGCGACACAGGAGAGGACTCGGAATCCTACTATAATGAGGATTACAACAAGGAAGGCTTGGAGACGTTCCCAGAGACGCCGATCATGGAGGCAGAGTTCACCGAGGCAGAAACAGTGCCAGGTAGCGAGACGGAGTACAGAGAAGACATTGATGCTCATACCTAGGTATGTAACCCCCTAAATCCCAACTTAGCTCCTACTCTATCTACATTCTCAAGTGAGTCGGATGAGCCATATGAGGAAGCTACTTCCCTGAAGTATAGCAATATGGGAAGACATCAGAATCAGGAGAAAGTGGGGTTATTGGGACAGGCAAGTGAACAAATGGATGATGAAAGACAGATGACGTCCAGATAGGAGGAGGAAACTCAAGGAAGATGCACTCAACAACTTGAGTACGAGAGAGTCCGGGACTTCTTCCTGTCAATCAACGCCCAGATGGTGGTGATCCACTAAAGGGAGATGTTGCTCTTGGGTTGTCTTGTTCCTATGAAGATATTAAGCTGGAACATCCGTGGGTGTGGGCGCGCAGCCAAGAAACGATTAATAAGGAAGTTGGTGATGGCGGCCAAGGCTGACATAATAACCCTGCAGGAAACAAAGAGAGAGATCCACGATTCCCATCTGGTTGCTTCCATATGGAAAAAGAGGTTTACAGATTAGATTTCCATCTCGGCGGTAGGATCAGCTAGAGGTATTATCATCATGTGGGAATCCAGAATCATTCAGGTGAGGGATAAATGGGAAGGAATTCACACACTTTCCATAAATTTTCGAAGGGGGGAGGAGGATGAATGGGGTTGGTTCACAGTGGTATACAGTCCCTGTGACCAGCAAGGAAAGGAGGAGTGTCTAATGGAGATAGCTGCCTTGTTCACTATGATCCAAGGTCCTTGGTGTGTGGGAGGGGACTTCAATATGGCTCGATCTACCACTGAAAAAAAGAACTGTCATCACTAAACAAGCTTAATGAGGATGTTTCAAGAATGGATAACTGAGATGCAATTCTTTGAACCTGGATTGAAGAATCTAATCTATACATGGAGTAATGGGAGAGAAAGAGCCACAATGTCGAAATTGGACAGGTTTCTGTGCAATGGAGTTTGGAGCGAAAAATTCCAGCAGCAAAGAGTCTAGGGCCTTCAGAGGATCACCTTTGACCAGGCCAATTGTTCTAGATACTGAATATATTCAGTGGGGCCCTCCTCCTTTCAGATTCAATAATGATTGGCTTTGTCAAAAGAAGATGCTTTCTATGATGCAAAAGGAATGAGATAAGGAATCTTCCAAAGGGTGGGAAGGCTACAAGATTATGATGAAACTTCAAAATCTAAAGCACAAATTAAAGGAGTGGGTGAGTAGGGAGGTTAAGGAAGATAGGGTGAAAGAAGCTAATCTTAAATCCTGCATGACAGAAATAGATAGAAGATTGGAGATGGAAGAAAATAAACAGCTATTGGAAGAAAGGAGAAATCTCGTGAAGGACATCCAGGACATTGAGTGCAAATATGAAAAGACTTTGTAGGCAGAAGACAAAGATTAAATGGGCAACAGAAGGGGACGTCAATTCAAAATTTTTTCACCGTATTTTTTTCCATACGCTAATCTTGGGCCATCATCTCCAAATTGGAAAATGTAGAGGGAAATCTGGTTGAGTCTAAGGAGGAGATACAAAATTTAATTGTGAAACATTTTGCTGAGATGTGGGAGGATAAAAGGCTAGATAAATGGAAGGTGGAGGGTCTGGACTGGTAGCCCATAACAGGAAAGGACAGCAAATGGTTGGAAAGGAATTTTGAGGAAGAAGAAGTAAGAGAAACCGTTTTTAACTGTGATGGAGGGAAGGCCCTAGGTCCAGATGAATTTACATTGGCTTTTTTCCAACAAAACTGGAAAATTGTCAAGAAGGACATACTAGCCTACTTAAAGGAATTTCACAAAGATGGGGTGATAAATAGGAAAATCAATGAGACATTCATATGTCTTGTCCCTAAGAAAAAAGATTCTTTAAAGGTGGAGAACTTTAGGCCCATTAGCCTAACAACAAGCCTATACAAAATAATAGCCAAAGTGCTAGCAAACGGGCTTCGTACTGTTGTTCACAAAATAGTAAGTGAGCACCAGCTTGCTTTTGTCAAGGACCATCAAATCACGGACGCGATCTTGATTGCAAAGGAAGTGGTAGAAGATTACAGGGTATCTAAGAAAAAATGCCTATTGTTGAAAGTGGACCTAGCAAAAGCGTATGATTCAGTTAGGTGGAGCTTCCTTGATGCTGTTATGTGAGGAAAAGGTTTTGGGGAAGTGTGGAGGAAATGGATTTGGGGATGCCTGAGAACAGTAAATTATTCCATATTTATAAACGGAAGACCTAGGGGAAAATTCAATGGGTCTAGAGGTTTGAGACAAGGGGACCCTCTATCCCCATTTCTCTTTACTCTGGTGGCGGACACTCTTACAAGACTTATGCAGAAAACGGTTCAAGCAGGAAAATTGGGAGGCTCAACAGTAGGCAAAGAGAACATCCAACTCACTCACCTTCTCTTTGCAGACGATTGCATTATATTCATGAAAAATGATGAAAAGGAAATTACAGTAGTACAAGATGTGTTACAGACGTTTAGTTTCCTCATTGGAATGAAAATCAATGGTGCAAAGAGCCAACTGTTAGGGCTCAACATTAATGAAGGTGAGGTTGTAGACGAGGCGGCTTTATTGAGGGTCTCTCCCGGGTAATGGCCAATTACATATCTAGGCCTCCTGCTAGGTGGTGGGTTTTTGGGACCCAATGGTTCGTACTATAGAACGAAGAATAGCAGGATGGAAAAGGAGCTATCTTTCTAGTGGGGGAAGACTCCTCCTGAGGACAGTTCTTGAAGCTCTTCCCACATATTTCTTGTCAGTCTTTAGCATCCCAAGAACAATAGCAGCTTGTATCGAAAATCTGATGAGAAAGTTCTTATGGAATCATGAGGAATCAGAAAAAGGGAAAAGTATGGTTGGGAGGAAACAAGTGAGCCAAGAAGTTAGTAAGGGGGTCTAGGAGTTGGAGGAGTAATAAAAAGGAATCTAGCTTTAAGAGGGAAATGGCTGTAGAGGATGTTGGAGAACCCCAATACCCTGTGGGCTAGAATTGTGCGCAGCATACATGGGTCAAAGGAATCTGGGATGGTTGCAGGTGCTAACAGAAAATGCAGCCATCGCTCTCCTTGGAAAGGTATCTGTACAATCTATGAGCAATTTAAATCTAGTGTAGTGTGGAAAGTTGGAAAAGGAGATCGAGTTAGATTCTGGTGGGACAGTTGGTGTGATCAGGAACCCTTAAGTGAAAAATATCCTAATGTCTACAGGTTAAGTAATAGGAAGCAAGCAACAGTCTCTGATTCAGGGTGGAATCCACAGTGGAAAGAAGGACTCAATGGAATTGGAATCTCCACATAACCAGCAACGTGAATGATAACACAATGAAGGAATTGGGGGATTTGCTTCATACCCTAAACAATTTTCAGTCCAACAATAGCAGTGCAGAAGACAAGCTGTGCTGGACACAAGATCAAAGTAGAAAATTTACAGTTAGTTCATTCATGAAACAGCTGAATAGGGGTCTGCACACGCGACTGGAACAATCAGCTATGGACTTTATATGGAAGGCAAAAGTGCCAATGAAGGTTAGAATGCTAATGTGGCTCATCTATCTGAAAAAACTAAAGAGTGCTGAAAACTTACAGAAAAGACTCCCCCACCTTACTTTACAGTCGACTATCTATGTTCTTTGCAGGGATCATGGGGAAACATCCCAACATCTGCTGGTGGACTGCAATATGGTAAAAGCACTGTGGCAACAATGGAAACATGTTCATCTTGCTCTTATCCCTCCTAATCCGCTGTCTTTGTTTAGCATTCCAGCAAGGGGAATTGAAGGGCGCATTAGACCTTACTGGAAGGTGATGGTGGCAGCTACATTGTATGCAATATGGGAAGAGAGAAATGCAAGACTATTTATGGATAAACAAAAATTTGGAAGACTGATATGGGAACGGTCGAACATCTTATTTGCAACTTGGATCTCTAGCAGCAAATTGGGCTTAAAGTACTCTTTTGGGGAGTGGCTATGTAATGGGGGCAATATATTACAATCATTGTAGTTTTTACATGTCTTTTTGCTTGTATCTTGGATATCTCATCCAGCTGTGTGCTCCCTTAGTTTGTAACACTCTCTATTATTATTAATACAATCATAGTTTCTGTTTCAAAAAAAAAAAAATTTGCTTCAGAGCATGGGTGGAGAAGAAGAGGAATGGACAGTTGACAACTAAGGTTTCGTTTGCGCTTAGGGTTTTTTGCGAGTACGGTGAGCAAATGAAAGGTGAACGATGGAGGTTAGGGTTTCTGCGTGCATGATAATATATGGACAAGTTATGGAATTAGGGTTTGTGCACTAACTAGTCGGTGCTTTAACTTCCATTTCTGGTTTTTAGTCGCAGGACCACGGTCTTAACATTGTCCTAATTGTAGGATCACGATCTTAGATCGTGGTCTTAACATGTTCCTAATCTCAAGACTGCGATCCCATGTCTTTCACCAATCTTTATTGCAGGATCGCGGTCTTCCTGACTCAAGACCGCGTTCTTTACGAGACCTTTCATTTTTACGAATTTGGGACGTAGGACCATGGTCCTCCAAGCTGAGACTTTGGTCCCATAGTTGGTCCCCTCAATTGACGCAAGATCGTCGTCCTAATTTGGGGATCGCAGTCATTGTGCGTAATTTTTTTTTTTTTTCGTTTGTTTCTAAAAATTGGATAACTTGGGTTATTACACTCACCCTCTATCTGTAGACAACCATAGGCTAAATCCTCTTTTCGAACCCTCCATCTCTTTGGAGGAGGTTGAAATCCTAGACTTTTCCCCCTTCTTGACAAAGAGTGAACCTTCACACCCCACTTTTGGGCCGAGCACTATTGCTTGGCACATCCGTATGAATCTCTCGTATGAGGGAGAAGGTCGAGGGTAGTAAAGGAGCTTGGAATTGAGTGAGGCCGAGGGCATGGGTAATTTCGTGGATGATGATTTCGCTACTGACCTCTTCCCCTTCAGGATTACTTAGGTCAATCTTGACTTTCTCAGGGGTTTCTTGCTCATCCCTGACATCGTGGAACTTCTTGTGCGTGAGAGTAGTCAAAGATTGAGCCGACCACCTAGGGCTATGGTGGTGGTTTACACTCGAACCTTTAGGTATGTTTTGTAGTTGCCCAATCCTTGGGCTAGCTATTAGATTCTGATGAGGATTAAGCTGACTGAAGTCAATTGAGTCCTAATGCTTGGAGGTTTATATTCAAAGGTATGGCTTTGGGGTCAAAACGGGGGTGGGGTGGCACACTTTCACCTTCAACGACTTCCAGCATTGCCTACAACCTCCAACTCCACTGTGGGTGTAAATGATGGTACTATGCGAAGAGCTAGGCTTATCCTTTTGGTTGGACTCATCTTGTAATGGACAATCCAACAAAGAATAAGGATTGGCAAGATAGTTCTTTTTTTTTTTGGGGCGATAGGCTGAGGAGGTTGGTGTCCCGCTTCGTTTAGGTTACGAAGTATTGAGCAGCCCACAATTAACTCCTCTCTTCTTTTTTCGTTTTCTCTTTTCCCTCTTTTTGTAGTTATTGATTCTAAACATATTTTTTGTAGCCACTTGGGATAGCCCTTCTATTCAAGAGAAGAGGGGTAGTCAAGCTGACTTGAGCGAATCATTTAGGTTGCTCTATTGCCTTTAAGTCCGCCTGTTGCTTGATCACTCTTACACTAGCTCGTTTGCTTAGAGCTGGTGTTATTCCTACTTTAGGCCTTTGCTCGGATTGTTGTGATGTCTCCCTACGTTGTGGTTGAAATTCCCTTTCATTGAAAGACCTTTTCTTTTCGTTTCCCTTTTTTTTTAAATCATTTTTCATTCTTCTCAGTTCCTTGCAGGTTTTCCATGTACCCTCTCTTCTTGTCCCATGGCTTTAGGCTCGAGTAGCAAGAAGAACAAAGGAAAAACCTTCAACATGGACAAGTTTCTCCATAATCTTTAGGCCAAGGAGGTTGAGCCTACCTAAGGGGTGTGAGCAGACTGCCTGCACTGAGAATTCTTTGCTCCTGTTGTCTCTCTTCTTGTTACGCATGGCTTGGCTATTTCTATTTTGGTGTTCGCTTCTTCTGCTCGACCCAAGGGTAACTCTAGGCTTCTCAAGAGCTTCATCCTATTTAGAAGATTAGACGCCCTATTTTTAGAGTTTTTGACATCGACCTGTCTTTCGGTGGTTTCCAGATTTCTCTCCCGAGCTCTAAGGTGGCACTGGGTAAGGAGGATCCCACTTGGGCAATGGCTGTTACCCCTTTATGAATTCCATGAAAGTAGGTTTATTATTATTATTATTATTATTATTATTATTTTTTGAAACTTCAACTTACATGTAGTTGCATTCTGATCGATCACTACACCAATTTTTTTAGGCTACTTATGAAGTGTTCCTTTGCCACTTCAAGTTCGAGCAATGCATTTTGAGGTGATCTTTGAGAAGAATCACTTCAAGGCTAAGCACACATAGTTAGTTGAAGAGAGGCACCTTGTGAAGGAAGGGAATGAGAGGATGCGGGCCGACGTTATCATCTGGAGGAGGAGAAGGCTTACTTGACTTAGAAGGTTGAGAAGCTTAGGCACGAAAAAGGAGGACATTGCTCGGATTGCCTTGGAGAAGTTCAATGCTTTTGAGGAGTTTTAGGAACTCCTTGCAAATGAGTTTGACGAGGGACAACTTCAGCTTTGCTTGGACTTTAATGATTCTCAAGTTTTGATAAGTTCATAATCAAGAGGCCAAGCAAAGACACTTTAGAGGCTGCTATCGAGCAATTTGATGTTGAAGCTTTTTTAGCCGAGGTGGAGAGATCTATGGCCAAAGATGGAGCCGTTGGTTAGGGAATACTTGACGTGGAGGCAACTTTGGGGACAATTGTTCTGGGTTTTGAGGTGGAGGACTAGAGCCCTCCCTTAGAGGCAAGTGAAGTTGGTGAGTAGTATGATGGGCAACTATTTATTCCGGTTCAGAGAAATAGTTGAGCCACCTTTCTTCATGATTTTTACAAGTTCTCATTACAACCTTCCTATCTTCTTCCTCTCTCTCTCTCTCTCTCTCTCTCTCTCTCTCTCTCTCTCTCTCTCTCTTCTTCTTCTTCTTCTTCTTCTTCTCCTTCTTCTTCTTCTTTCTTCTTTTTTTTAGCATCGTAATCCTTCCCATCATTAAGTTCAAAATTAGAGAAAGGGTAGCATTTTGGGGAATGGTTATGTAAGGGTAATGAAATTGTGCATATGATGTAATCTCTTTTGGGTTTTGTGTTGATACCGTGACATCTAATCAAGCATCAAATCTTTTTATAATTAATACAATAGTTTCTGTTTCCCAAAAAAAAAAAAAAAAATCCTTTCCATCATTAATGGAAAATATGTTTCCTTCATGTGTTGTGCCTCCTTGTTCTGTTGCAAGTCCTTTGAGGAGAACCCCCTTTTTTTATTTAGGCCATAAAATGAATTTTCTCTGAGCAGGTTTTACGGACTTCGGAGATATAACACACCTATTTAGCCATTGTGTTTGGGCATATGTAAAAAACTTTACGGATTTTCGTTGTAATGTTCCTTGATTGTATTTGAGTAGGATTCATGAATTCAATCCTTTTCGTTCGCAATCCTTTCGTAGTGATTTCAAAAAATCATACTATATCTAGGCCCAAGACTTCTGCCCCTACTTCTTTGTGTTTAGCATCACTCTTTGGAATACTAAATCTCCTACTTAAAAACTCAATGGTTTAATCTTTGAGTCGTAATGTTTTTCCATTCTCTTTTTGCAGGTTGCTACCCGAACTTGTGAATATTCTCTCTCTCTCTCTCTCTCTCTCTCTTTAAGAGATAAGTTTGTAGTTCTTCCTCATTTTATTCTTTGCTAAAGTAAGAAGTTCGAAGTGTTGGGACCCTTGTTTCTATGGGGTTACTACTTCCATTCTAAAGGCCAAGTAGAAGTAGATGTGTATATATATAAACCACTCATTACAAATATATACTAAGTTTGTAAATTCGTTATCCACTCAATGTGGGTGTGTATATATATATATATATATATACATATATTTATTTATTTATTTATTGAGTGAGTACTTGATTTACAGAATAAGTACATATTTGTAATGGCTCGTTTATATGCATATATATAAATTCTTTTGCTTATACTCTTTTCTTTGCTTCTATTCTTCCCTTCAAGGTGTGTTGAATAATTTGTTGTTGGCTTCAACTTGTCCATTTGCCTGCGGATGGGTTGGTTAGAGAAAAAGTGTCATATCCTTAGTTTAGAACAAAAATTCGTGAACCTTGCATTATCGAATTGCTTCTTCTTGTTTGAGATAATGACATAGGGCACCCCAAATCGTTAAACAATCGATTGCCTTATGAATTTGGTGGTCTTTTGCGTGGTTATCTATGCTAATGGTTTCGCTTTTGTCCATTTGGTAAAATAGTCTACTACGACTATGACAGACTTGATTTGGCCTTTGTCCATTGATAACGGTCCAATAAGATGTATCCCCCACTAAGCAAAAGACCACTGACTTTGAATGAGAGTTAGGTTTTTCAGAGGTGTTTGGATCAGATAGCATTCATTTGGCAGATATCACACCTCCTAGCATGTCTATTGCATCTTTAGTAAGAGTTGACCATTGGTGTCATTGCCTTAGCACTTTGTGTGCAAATGCTCTTCCTTTGGTATGATTTCCACAAATCTCATAATGGATTTCTTCTAGGACTTGCCTCGCTTGTCTAATATGTACTTCAAGTATGGGAGGCTATATCCCTTTTTGTAGAGCTTGTCCTCGATAAGTACATATCTCATAGCTTGTCACTGTATCTTTCGACCCTTAGTTCGATTATTTGGGAGTCTTCTTGCTTTGGGATAGTTATAAATATGATTCATCCATGTTGGCCCATGTTGCACTTCCATCATTTGTTCCCTACCCCTGATGCTACAATGTGGTTGTTGCTTGATCGGGATATGTTCGATTAGCTTTTTTCCAGCCATGGACGCTAGTTTAGACAATGCATCTATGAGGGTGTTTCTTGTTTGCGGAATTCGGTTGACTTTAAACTTTGTAAAGTAGTTGAGTTGCTTTCATGCTTCGCCAAGATAGGCTTGCATGTGTTTTTCTTTGGCTTAGTACTTGCAATTGAATTGGCTAACAATTAGTTGCAAACCACAGTTGATGTGGTCCCTTCGTACTACCCCCCAAAAAGTTGCAAGTGCTATGTAGACTTGCCAGTTGAGCCTTGTATTTAGCCTCGCAATTGGATGCTATGAAGTCAAATCGTATTACCATCACATATCTTTGGCCCCTTGGTGATATGAGTATGGGCCCTGCACCCTTCTTTTCAAGAGTACCCATCCTCAAACAAGCTCCAAGCCCCTGTGATTTCTTCTTCCTCTTACTCATCCATTCTCGGGGTAAAATATTTTAAGATCTTACCCTTGATAGCTATTCTAGGTTGATACTTGATATCGAGTTCACCCAGCTCGATTGCCCATTTGGCTAGCTTGCAAGACACATCGACTCTTTGTAGCACATGTTGAACTGGATGCTTGGTCAGTACGGTGATGTTATGCGCTTGAAAGTATGATTGCAACTACTTTGCAGATGTTTCAAGGCTAACAAGCTTCTCTATCTTTGAGTACCTAGTCTCTGCATCAAGAAGAAGCTTGTTGATGGAATACAAAGGTCTTTTTTGCCCTTGGTTTTTGCTTACCAAGGCCGAGCTTACTACAACTATCGGCATAGATAGGTATGAGTAGAGGGGTTCTCCGTTGGTAGGGTTTGGTTAGTAGAGGAGGAGTGTTCTTATATTCCTACAACTCTTAGTATGCATTTTCACTGTCGTCATCCCTCTAATGTGGTTTCTATTTGATCAGCTTGAAGAAGGGTAGACACTTGTCTGTTGACTGTTAGATGAATTGATTCAGAGTTGAAACACACCTGATAAGCTTTTGTTCCTCCTTCAAGGTCCTCGGTGATTTCATCTCCAGGGTGTTGTTGATCTTGTTGGGATTAGTTTTGATTCCTCTATGGTTGATAATGAACCCTAGAAAGTATTGTCTTTAACGTCGAACATGAACTTGCTATGGTTGAGACTCATTTGGTGTCTTTCAAGTACCACGAACATAACCTTAAGGTCCTCCGAATGTCGAGCAACGATAACACTTTTAAACAACATGTCATTGAGGTAGACTTCCATATTGACCCTGATCTTGTCTTGTAATATTTGATTGACCATCCACTGGTACGTAGGCCTTGTGTTCTATAGCCTGAATGGTATGATCTTGTAGGAATATAGTCCTCGATCGGTGATGAAAGTCATTTTCGCTTCGTCTCTGGGATCCATTTTTATATGGTTATACTTCGAATATGCGTCCGTAAAGCTCAATAGTTCATGCCTGGTTGTTGCATTCCCTAGTCGATCTATCCAAGGAAGAGGGAAACTGTTTTTAGGGCATGTTTTGTTCAGGTTTGTGAAGTTGATGCATGTCCTCCATTTTTCTTTAGACTTCCTTTCCATAATTACATTTGCCGCATTCTGGATAAGTGACTTCATGGATGAAGCCAGCTACAAGGAGTCTGCTCACCTCTTCCCTCAGGGCCTATGCTCGCTCTATGCTAAGTGGTTTCCTCTTCTATTGAACTGGGGCTTGACTTCATCCGATGTACTACGACTCTTGTTGACATTGCAGGCAAATCTTGGTGAGACTAGACAGAAATATCTTGATATTCTTTGAGCACTTTGACGACCTTGATCTTTAGCTCTTCCCCTAAAGTAATCCCAATTTTCATGATCTTCTTTGGGTCATCGGTTATTGTGACCTCTTTCCATTTATTTTGGGCTTCCATGGCTGATGCCTCAAGCCTCAGATCAAGGTCGTTTTCAAACAACTACTCTACTTGTTGGAGCTCTTCCTTTCTTTGCTTAATGTCGGTCGATCTTTTTCCTTTTAGGTTGTCATATGACACTCTCTTGATTCGCGTTGGCTTTCTTAGACTACCCTCACTCCTTGTTCGACCGAGAACTTCATAGCTAGGTGGTAGGTTGAGACCACTATTCTCAAATCATTAAAAAGTGGTCTTCCAATTCCTATGTTTTAGGTCAACTCTCCTTTGATGACAAGGAAATGTAGCTTGATTGTTACCTTGTGCTCTTCCTTTCCTACTACGACAGGCAAAGTAATCCCTTCCTTCTACGATGATACAGTTTTTGATAAATCCTAGGAGAGGTATGTCAATGGAGGTGAGTTGTTCCTTTTTCAACCCCAACTTCTTGAATGTTGACCAATAAAAGATATCAGCTAAACTCCCATTGTCTACTAATATGCGATGTACTCGGTCGTTGGCTATTTCCATCTTCACCACCAAGGAATCATAGTGGAGGTGGTTAATGGACCTAGCCTCCTTTTCCGATATGAAGATTGCGAAATCCTTCATTCTCCTTTTATATGGCTGGTTGTTGTAGTAGCTTCCATAGACTTCACGTACATAAGATTCAGGCTCTATTGGATAAATTGAACCAAACTCCTCCAAAGATGGTTCTTATCTCCCTTGGGACTTCCTCGGGTCATCTATTCTCCTCATTTTGTGGTGTCGGTTCCTAAACAAATTCATGGAGGCATCCTCTCATAATCGATGCTTCAATCTCATTTTTTAGATTGGAACATTAATTAGTGTCAAGCCCATGGTTCCATGAAATTGACAATATTTCGTTTTATCTCTTTGCCTGGGGGGATTGTATTTGCAAGCCTAGCCCTCTTCTTCATTCGTCCCTCTTTGCTTGACTTTGGTCGGTGGTCTTTTTTTTTCTTCTTTGTCGTCTCTTCTTTGTTTTTGGTCAAGTCTAGAGAAGCTTTGGGTTTTTTTTTTTGGCTTTAATATGCTCATTTGGCTTTATGTACTTCTTGACCCAATCCAATAGTTTACGGTAGGTGTTGGCCTTCTTCTTTGCCAGTGAATAGTGTAGCTTTCCCCGCCATAGGCTTGATCTAAAGGCAGCCATAGTTGTCTTCTCGTTACTATCGCTAAACTCAACACTTGCCACTTCAAATTGATTCTTGTAACTTAACAAGGATTCTCTAGAATCCCTTGGAATTGCACTAAGAAGTTTTGTATAAGTTCTCGGAAGGATGATATGGACTCGAGGATGAGGTTCTAATACCATTTCTTTGTAGGGCCTGCGAGCGTGATTTAGAATCTTTTGCACATGGTTGCATTATAATGGTTTGGAAGAGCATCCACGCCCAATAATTCTCAATATGCTCTTGAGGATCCGTCTTTCCTTCATAGGCTCCTTCATAGGCCTTCACAGAATACATTTTCACACCCTTTAAAGGAGGGTTGTTCTCGATCTCCTTTGTCAAGGGTGACAGGAGACTTGTGTACTCATCCTGGGGAAACAAATAACTATGAAATTCCATTCGAGGGGGAAGGAGGAGCACCTTGCTGGTAAATCAAGGCCGATGGCCCCCCTGAGGCCCAGTCTTCCTTATGTAACTAACTTGCTTCTAAGTCTTCTTATCCTTGGCTCCTAGATATATCACATTGGTAAGGGGAGACCCTATCACACTATGCCTATTCTTCTCATTTAATGAGTTCCTCCGATCATCTGGCTGAAGATTTTGTGGTGGCAAAGGGTAGATTAAATAGAGTTCACCCATAAATGTTTGGATGGAATGCTGAGACTCCTCAGTGGAGCCCCTTCTTGTGAATTTGCAACATCTTGTTGTTGCTAGATTGGTGGTTGGTGTAGGAAAAACACTGGAATCATGGTATGTAAGGTCTATTGCTATTCCATCATTATTGATGAAATTCTTACAATAATTTTCTCTTAGCACATTGATTCATGTCGACTTCTAGATTAGGCATGGGGCCTCATTGGGAGCATGGGGCCTCCTATGATGCCAATAACTCTTTGGCAGCGGGAATTTCAATAGTATCATACTCATCTTAGTAGGTTTCATTTGGAGTATGAAGATCCCATCAAAAACTAAGATTCTCATGTAGATTGTCAGCCTAAATAAATTATAGACAGCAGAAAACATATAGAAAACGCTTCCCAACCACATTCTTAACCCTTCTATCTGTTTTATGTGCAGGAATAAAGGAGAAACAATTGGCCATCTGCTAGTAGAGTGTGATTTAGTGAAATTCTAATGAAGAGAATGGAATCAAATCCATACTAGTTTTGTTTTCCCTGTAGCTGATAATCTTTTTCATATACCAGATGCTAATACCTCTCCAAAACTCAAGCCATACTGAAAAGTCATCTTTGCTGTTGTTTGGTCTGCTACTTGGGAGGAAAGGAACTCTGGGATTTTCTCTAATAAAAGGAAGACAACAAGGATGTTATGGGAAAGATCAAACAACCCTTTTGCTACATGGATTTGCCATACTAAAATAGGCATAAGGTATTCTTTTGGGGATTGGTTATGTAAAGGAAAAAATATTTTACAATCTATTGAATGCTGTATTGATCTGTAAAGTCTGGATACCTCATCCAGTATTTTGTACTTCTTTTTTATAATTAACATATATGAGTTTCTGTTTCAAAAAAAATGAATAATGATGAAAATAGCTATGATGAGACGACTATCAAATTGAGGAAAAAAAACTAAGAAAAAAACTATTCATATTGTGTCAAAAAACTTTAGTACAATGGAGAATAATAGAAATCAAAAGTGTTCGATGCCCTTTGGCTTAGAATGTACGAGTATTTATAGATGTTGGATGTGGATAATTACCAATTGTCTTCAGATCTCGAGATATCGAGTTTCCTTATTGATAAGGAAAATTTCCATAGAATATTGGTCTTTGATTTCCTATAATTGTTTTCGTCCTTACTTTCCTTCCTTATTTTAATTGGAGGCGATCATTCTTCATTCTTGACTTCGCTTCATGTGCTTCGCCCTTGTGACCCAGGTTGCGTTAGTTTGGACTTGCAAGTTGCCCTGTGCATGTGTTTGGATTTGCTTTGTTCTTGGGCTTCTTTTTTTTTTTGTTGAAATTGGAAACTATTTATTAATAATAATAACTATTACAAAATGCCGGATGAGGTATCCGGCTGATTACATGATCATGGATTGAAGAATTGTTCCCCCTTTACATGTCCAATCCCCAAAAGTGTATCCCTTCCCAAGTGTAGTACAAGATATCCATGTTGCAAACAAAACATTTGATCGTTCCCATATCATGCGTTCCGAATTAGACTTTTCCGAAAATAATCTTCTATTTCTTCCTTCCCAAACTGCATACCAAACTACTTGTAGAATCACCTTCCAATATTGGCTGATCTGTCTTGTTCCTTCATTTGTCGGAATCTGGAGCCACGCCTCTTCTTGTGGAGGTATTATGCTTTGGCATTGAGCCATCCTACCAAATTGGACGGTTTTCTTCGCCTATGTTTTGTAGATTGAAGCTGTATAGGGTGTTGAGAAGGCCATTGAGTTCCTCCATGTTCTCTTCTCCTACTTCTCTGTATTGGTGGAGGATCCATCCCCTTTGCGTACTACTTCCTTCACTATATTCTATTTGGAATTCATGGACTGGGCCTCCTTTTTTTGTGGACAGGTTATGTATGTTGGGGAAGTTCTTCTTCAACTCTTCCTTCCCACACTGAAAACTTCCCCAAAGGTCCACTGCATCTCCTGTTCCTACTTTCCATGTTATGTGTGGCCTTATTTGGTTATAAATTGTCGGGACCCCTTCCCTAAGCCGAAGGGTGACCCGACCGGCACGGCGGCTCAACGAACTGACTCATCGAGTCGAGTCCTCCCAGCTGCCGTTAAGCCTTTCCAACCTCGACATCCATGCCACATCAGAGTAATTTAAACATCCATTTAATTAAAGTGTGAAAGTAAACGATGTATTACATGTTATCGTGTTCCAAAAGTACAAGCATACATAGTTCGATATTTAGAAGTTCAGACTTACAAAAAAAAAATGACCGACCTATCAATAGAAACAAAAGGGAATATAGGACCACTCGAGGATTAGGCTATCACCACGCCTTTCCGTCTATCAGCCGTTGAGGAACCTGAAATGTTACTAGAGTAGTGAGCCTAATATTCAACATGGCTCAGTGAGTAGGAAAACTAGTATATCATCTAACTAGCACTCCGAAAACCGTGCATGTATGCATGAGTAGTAATTGGAAGCATGGTATGTAGTAAAACAGTTATAAATAGTGCAACAGTTAAATAAAAGTAATTTAAATATATGCAGCTCAAAACTATATCCAGACTAGGGTTTAAATCATCAATACAACCCTATGGTCACCGTTCGAACGAGTCATGAGTCAGGCGTATCGGCCACTCAAGCCGGTCAAGGGTTAGGTGCATCCATCGAACGCCCTAACCCTACGCTCGGTCCTCAAGTGCCATGCTCGAGCGGGTCTGAGGCTAGGCGCATTGATCATATGCCCTAACCCCATCGCTCGGTCCTCGAGCCTAATCCAATCACATCGTGTACCCTGACCCTGCGCTCGGACCTTGAGCCTATAGTCTCACTATCAGTGTATGACTACATATATTTCAAATCAACCTATGTAGCTCAAACATATGAAACCATTCAATCGATGACACTTTCAATCATTTTTCATGCAAGGAACTAGGTCAAACTACTCACCTCGGGTCCCGTGCACCGATGTCCCCTCGACACTCAGCCCAGTCTTGCAATATATGCTCAAATCTGCATTATGTTAACTCAATTTCAATTCCTCATGAAATGTTGTTTAATTTCGGTCCCACTACCCCTAGTCGGTCTTAGTCGACCCAAAATTCGACTCGGTCAAACTTGGTCAACCTCGGTAAAACTCGGTCACCTTAGTCAAAGTTGGCCATCATTGGTCAATCTGGTCAAAATCAAGGCAATTGGGTCAAAATTCCTAATTTTTAATACTTAACCAATTTTAAGCCTTTTAGTTTAATTTACGCAGCAAATTTGTCAATTTTCTTGCAATCAATCTAGCCGTTGGATTTACGCGAAACTTTTTAGATTTTATTCAGACCCTTCAAATATTCACTTGAATTTTATGTTTCTATTTTTGGATTTCATTAGATACGTTTTCCAACTAAAATAACAGGAACCTTCAATTCTGGATTTTCCTTTCTATCTATAGAGTGGAGTTCCTGAATTTCCTATGATAAATCCGACCGTTGGATTTGTATGAAAATTTACAGATTTGATCTAAATCATTCAAATGATTCCCAGAATTTTTGTTTCAAATTTTCTGATCTCTTTTACTACGGTTTTTGAGTGGAATCATAGAGATCCTCAAATCTGGTCCTATGTGTTCTAACTGCGCAGCAGGACTTCACAATTTTTCTGCTGTCAATCCGTATATCGGATTTGCGCAATATTTTCCAGTTTTGATCTACACTTCATAAGATATCTCCAGTATTTTATTTCATGAATTTTGGATCCGGTTTAGTATGTTTTCCAAGTGTGATATCAGGAAATTTTGTTTTTCCGAATTGCATATGACAGACAGTCAAGAGACAACTTATTTAACCCCCTTAGACTTATCTATTTGTGACGAAATTTTTACACAACATTCCTAGTTGTTTCATGAACGTATCCTCCAAATTTCAGGCAAATCAGACATGTCTAAGTATTTTTAAAAATTCATAACAGCAGCACAAAATCATGGTATAATGACAGATTTTCCAAAAATTTTTCTAAGTATCAGATTAGCATGTTCGGTAGCCTATTTCGACATCCTTTTTGACGTGGTTCAAGTGCTCATTAGCTATTTTTCATAAAATAGAAAATGAAGTAGACATAACAAGCCTTGAAAAGAGCCATATTACCTTAAAATCCGAGCTTGGACGAGTGAGAAATCGGCTCAGAAAACTCGGCCGAACACACTTATTTGGTTTTCTGGGTTTCGCAGTGACGAACAGTTTCCCTTCGACGCCATTTTTGACATGTTTCAAGAGGTCAGTTGGTGTTTCTCATAAAATGAAAGTTGAAGTAGACATTATAAGCTTCAAAACGAGCTATGATACCTCAAGATCGGAGTTCGGATGAGTGAGATATCGGCCTTGCAAAACTCGGACAACACACGTTTCTGGGTTTTTGCAGTCGCAAACAACAAGTTTTATGGCCGTTTTTGCTCCAAATGGTCCGTGTTTGTGATCAATGGCTTGGACCTTCTTGAAGAGGGCAGTCGGAGCTTTCCAAAGACTATAAGAACGTCCAAAACAGACTTTGGATGAGAGAGAGATTGCGGTTTGAAGGTGGTGGGTTTGCAAGCCAAAAGTGCAGAAAAATCAGATCAAGGATTTCTTGTAGTTGGTTTTGACGAGATTTTTGCAATCTATCCAGCTGATAATGCCTTGGCTCATGGCTCAATGTTCCAGGGAACATGGGGAGCTGTTGGGGGAGTGCATTGATGATCAAAACAATGGGCAAAAATAATGAGAAAACTGGTTTTCTTGCACCATTTCTGCTGTTTTTCTGCTGAAAATGAGGAAGGGAAGGAAGAAGGAGAGGGAAGAGAGGAAAAGGGGTGGTGGGCTGGGCTGGGCTGTGCACTCAGCTCGGCTCACATGGGCCTGGGCTGCCTAGGTGGCCCAATTCCATCATTTAACTTTTTTTTATTGCTTGTTTTTTTTGTATATAGACATATATATATATATATATATATATATATATATATA
>JAJIYU010003917.1:0-25501 GCA_030144865.1 Tinospora cordifolia
ATTGTTTGCTCCACTCGCCGCCTCACTTCTCCGCCACTTGCCTCGCGTTTGTGTCGGATTTGTCCATATTTAACCTCCTTTCAACAGGTGGAATTAGTTTGTAATTGAAGAAGTAGGGTTCCAAAATCACCAATGACCCCCGTAACAAAATTCTTATTTTCTCAGAAAATTCTTGTTTAAAAAAAATTTATTTGATTGTTAGGAAGATTTTTAATAAAAAAAAAATTTTATTTTTAAGTAAAAATATTTTTTTATCAATATTTGATTAGATATGAAAAAATTTAACAAAAGCTAGTTTAAGTAGTTATTTTTTTAAATTTATGTACAAAAAAATTTGTTTACGAAAAAATTTTATTTGGCTACCCTTTTAAAGTGAAAAAATTTTGGTAAGAAAATTTATTAAATTAAAAAAATATTTTTAATTTTTTTCTCACTATTTTTATCAATCACAGATGAAAAATAAAATTTTTTTTTAAGAATATCTAAATTTAAAAAAGAAAATCTGATTTTTTTTTTCACTAACCAAACATTAAAAAGAAAATTTTCAATAACATTTTCTTGAGCATTTTTCTTAGAAGAAATAGTAATTCTTTTTTCCTTAAAAGAAAAGCTATAGACCTTAAATATTTAGGTAGTGGATCACTTAAGCTATTCAAACCTAGATTAACCATTGTCATGAAGTCTTAAGCTCACGGGTCACGGGGATAAAGTAAAGTTAAATCCACCAACTTATCTCATTAGTGTAAATCCACCAACTTCTCTCATTGGACATGAATCAAGTTAAAATTATCTAAAAATATTTTCTCTCTTAAAGAGAGACTTAAGACCAATTAACACATGAAAGTTAGCACGCATGAAAATAGATAAAAATTTCCCAGAAATTTTTTTTAGGGCTTTTAAAGCTACTATAGCTTTACTTAGTTTAATTTCTTCTTTGTATATAAATGAGTTTGATTCACTTTACCTATAAGAATGCATACCTTTTATTATTCTTGTTTTTTATAAATATTTTTAATGGTTAAACTCATCAAGAGTTCTATACATCTAATATATTATTAATTTATTAAACTATCTCTTTGAGTAGTTAAATTTAATGGGTTATAATAGATCAGTCACAAAACTCAAATTTATAATGAAAAAATAACTAAACATTTTCAAATATATCATACAGAGTCACTCAGTCATGAATTAGACTGCTAACATGACAAAAATGTTTATATGACACATTTCATCTATGACACTCACACTCTCCGCTCCATGGCACACACGCTCCCACTTCGTGCACAATCATCTTCCTTGTTGCTAACATAGCAACTCAACTAATTAAAATCTTCCCTTGACCCAAAAAATAAAAAATAATAATAAAAAAACTAATCAAAATCTTCATATCAGTAGCGCAAAAAACATACAGCAGCCCCGCCCACACATGGTCTTCCTCGTTTGTCTCAGAACAGGAATAGGGTTTGCAACCTTAGAATCAAGAAGGGTTTATAGTAGTAAATCAACCTATTGACCGTGAGCTCAATATTGATCTTTTACAACAACAGGAAGAAGAAACCCCGTTTCACCACTTCGAAAGAGCCCTCTATCTCTGCATTTGGAACTGAAATTGAAAAATCTTCATTTTCTTCCATTGTTTCTTTCAATTTCTAGGAAACCTGTGGAGTGCCCAAATTCTAGTATGATTGTTTCACCATTTACAACTGTCTAGTTTGTGTAAAAAAGCCCAACTGCTCCTCATGTCCTAGATTTGGATTGATTACCATGGAAGTTGCAGCTTCAACACCTTCAAATTCTCGCAAAAGCACAACCTGCAACCCTTCATCCATTCTATGTTCATAACGTGTTAGCTCCTTTAACATTATAGACCATCGTAACTTCCTTCGCATCCATAAAGCTCTAGCTTCACCATCCGCTTACATCTGTGAGCCAAGAACGTTAATCCAATATCGAAAATCACATATCCGTGAAACTCATCCACAATCTTAAAAATGTTCAAGATCTACAAGGTTTTGCAAGCAAAATGTCATGCAACACGAGATTCTCACATAGATGCAACTGCAATTACAACTCACACTTGAAAAGACAGGAAAAATCCTCATAGTATCAAAGGTAAAAGTACATGGAAATCGTTAGCTGCCATTAAAGGGTGTGCATCAAAAAGTCTCTTTAATTGAGTTTTCTTCAGTAAAAGAATAATCGGATGCTTTAATTGTTATATGTTGGCTAGTTCCAACACATCCACATCTAAACTCCTTTCCCTTAAAATTTGGAAGTTCAATTATTAAAATAGTTGCCTCCACCTTCATTTAGCTCAACGCTTAGCTCCACATTCAATGCATCCCACCTTCAATTAGAGTTGAGTGTTCAATTTTTGAGAGATTATAATCATTATAATTAGTTGGTGATACCCATTTCTACCCTTGCACACCCTTAGTAAACATCATGACCTTTTTTTATAATTATTTTAGGACCAGATTTTATTAGAAAGCCTAATAAAATCCATGACATATAATTAACCTAATTCTAATATGTGATACAGTTCCAAAGATACTTTCTGATTCCACTTTGCTATAGCAAACCCAATTTTCATGGCATCAATTTGGTTTGCCATATTGTTAATAAGATATCAATAATTTCAAATCTTGAAACTTTATATAAACACATGATTTGAGGGAGCTTGCCACAAACAGCCAGACTTAGAAGAAGAAACACTAACTTCAACCAAAAGCTTGATTTGTAGAATAAATAACATGATGGTAGAGTGGTACAAGAAAAGCAATTAATTGAATGCATTTACCTGAAGTTAGATAAAACAGCAGAATCAGTAGACATTCATATCTTAGACCAACCACTGCAAAAATGAGAGTTGCTTAGTATAATAAAGACAACCCCTGGATGCATAAGAAACTCAGTCTACAACATCAAGAAAGGTGTGAACTGGATTCGATAAATATCTCCAACTCCAAGTATGCAAATGAAATGACGTGAATTACTCAGCATCAAGATGCCAACTAGATGGTGCATCCTTAATATTTTTCTATACAAGACAAAAAATATTGTAACCAGACTAATTTTACAGTAAAACAAAAGGGTGATGCTGCAGCGACTGCATTCATTTCACAATAGTTAAAGTTGTGTATCACAAGTTACCTCTTTCAGAGTTTAATTTGCCATGACAATCTCCAACTCAATTCAGAATGCTGAACTTGTATCAATTCCAAACTTCAATTTTCTGCAGTGTACAAGTGAATTATGTTTTGAATTATTTCATTAAATGATTTTACAATGCAGAATTGAACTACCAACTTGAGCATGGTAAATGACAAAATAGAGAGCACGAGCGTACAAATGAAAAACTCAAAAATGAAAATTCTAGGTGCAGCCACCAAAAGTTGTTTAATACGGCAAAACTAGAATCAGACTTCTTTCAAGGGAGTTATTATCTCAAGGGGCACTATGAAGCAGTGCATGAAGGAAGCACCACACACAAAACACAAGCTAAAACCTACAACAAGCCAACTGCCAACGCCATCTACAATTGCAAAACGCAATTGCTACAGTCAACCAATAGGAGGACCTTTGACCCAAGCAGACACAGAACTGAAGAACTAAGAACTTTGATGCTTTCACACAGTTTTCTCCATCCCCATGGTTATCATTTAAAACTCCATTATTAAGATCCAACTAAATAAACCAAATGGTCGAATCAAGCAATTAAAACCAGTTTCCCTATCAGCCTTTGGCAACAGATTTAGATGAGACAGTGAAAACACCTTATCAAGATTCTGTGGTGCAGAATACCTATAGCCAGAAGAAACTTACCATCTGTGCGATAAATCTCTCTCCAATCTATAAGAGAAGGAAATGTAACCAAAAGTTTCTGCATCCCTCAAGCATAGTATACAATATTGTTGAGACAAATGCCAAGTACGTAAGCACCTCTGTAACATGCTATGGATGCCAGTTCTCCTATGAACTACAAGCTAGTCAAAAACTCAAACCTAAGGTGGTGCCTGAATCAAGTAGTAAGAAATACACAACTGACCTATTATGCGAACACAAGAGAGTTTGACCTCATGCGCTTGCGTCCAAAATTAAAAAGCGTTTGCGAAGAACTAAGAGGACAAAGAAGAAACGAACTTCCATGGCCTTCTTAATGTTGTTCCCTTGCTTCCAAAGTCATCCTGTGGACATCTTCAAAGTTGCTCCTAACAACTATAGCCCCAACACGAGTCCACCGCGATGAAAAAACTTTATAGCCATTTGCAGTTTACCACACACAAAGCCATGTTCTACAATCTTATATTACCCACACAATGACCACCTTTCTCCATTGGTTTGTGTACTTCACTCCAATTGATCATACTAGCAGAACACACAACTAGTTTTCCTTTAAAAAAAAAGAGAGTTAAATTTCTTGCCATTGTCGCTAACCACCGTCCCCCGGGACTTCAAATATGAACAAATAATAGGATGGCAGAGACCTCAAGATTGCTCCAACAAGAATCTGCTGACACTAGTTAGATGGAATGTGTGTTGCCATGTTCAGAGTTCCTATATCTAACCTCTTGGCAATCTTTCATTATACTGGCTCACAAAATGCTATGGAGCTAGGATTCTCTCCAAAAGGAAGACAAATGTATTTCACGGCCAAACATCAACCTAACAGATTGTTGAGTTTGCCAATAGAAGAATTGTTGTTGCATCCACAAAGATGTCATTCATTTGACATTTTGCCACATCAAGAATCAACCTAGACATGTTGCTAAAACAATTAAGTAGTTCAATAGCTCTTTCAATGCTTGCTTCCTCCCCCTTTAAAAATCGTAAAGTATAATGTGAATTGGAGGTGTGAGATCTCTACCTTATCTTTTTCTATCGAAAAACTCTCAATCAAGGATAATTGTCAAGTCTAACTTAATAGCCTTCCCAAGCAATCCATCACAAAGGGTAAACAAAAAATGATGATTGTGGGTCACCCAGTCACAAGCATCTCTTAGCATTAATTTTACCCTTAGGTCTCCCATTAATCATCACAGGATAAGACAAAGAACTAACAAAACCAGTTATCCAACAAATCCATTTCACCCCAAGTCCATCTCTATGCATAACAAACTCAAGGAAATCCCACTCCATCAAATCATAAGCTTTAGCCAAATCAACCTTTAAAGACTATGCCTTCCTTCTTGAAAACTTGACACTCCTATACAACTTCATAAGCAATGAAAACCGCATCAATAATCTACCCACCTTGAGCAAAAGCTGAATGGGTATACTCCATTATTTTGTGAAGAACCATTCTGAACCTTAATGAAAAGAATTTGGCCATGACTTCATACAAGCAAGTGACTGGATTGATGGACCAATAATCCTTCAAGCACCAAGACCAAGACTTTTTTGGGATCAAGTAGAGGTAGGTTTCATTCGTTGCGGCATTGAGTATTAAAAAACATATTTTGATAAAACTCCTCATGCACTCTCATTATGTCCTCGTTAACCACATCAAAGGTGTGTTAAAGGGATATTATCTTTGCCCACCTTCATTCCTTGCAGCACTCCTTTCTTGTTGGCTTTCTCGAGGAGACGGGTGAAGGTTTCTGCAACTATCGCGTACAAAAACGGGGACAGTGGGTCCCCCTGTCGTAACCCTCTGTGGCCGTCGATCTTACCCCGAGGTCTTCCATTAATAAATATCGAGTAATTTGCTTTTTGAAGGCAGCCTTGAATCTATTTTCGCCATCTCTCTCCAAATCCTTGTTTTTTGGGAGCAAAGTCCAAAAAATTTCACCTAACTGAGTCATAAGCTTTGGCAAAATCTACTTTGAGCTGCAAGCCCTCTTTGCCTTTGACCCTATAATCCTCAACCACCTCATTAGCTATCAGAATTGCATCTGTTATCTGTCTGTCTTGAACAAACGCAAGTTGATGTTCGCTTATAATTTTGGGCAGGACCATCTTTAGTCTGTTAGCTAGTGTCTTAGCTAGGATCTTGTATAGGCTTGTAATCAGACTTATAGGTCTAAAATCAACCACTCTCATAGAGTTGTGCTTCTTAGGGATAAGGCAAATATACGTCTCGTTAACTCTTCTGTTTATTACCGCATCTCCGTGGAACTCCTTCATGACTTCGCATAGATCCTTTTTGATTGTTTCCCATTCCTTTTGGAAGAAATACATGGTAAAGTCGTCGGGTCCCGGAGCTTTGTTACCATTGCAACTAAAGACAACTGCTCTTATTTCCTCTTCTTCAACTTCTCTCTCCATCCAGACACTATCTTCCTCGAAAATTCGATTCCATTGAAGACCTTCAACTTCCCACTTGCGCTCAGACTTTTCTTGGAACAGCTGGTCAAAGTAATCTATGATCAGCTGTTGGATGCCCTTCGTTTCTTCTACCAAGTTACCTTCTTGGTCTTCTAGCTTTGTGATGGTTGCTCTGGACTTTCGTAAAGACAAAGTTCTGTGAAAGAATTTTGTGTCTACCTCCCCCTCCTTGGCCCATCTCAACTTAGCCTGTTGACGACATTTTCTTTCTTGTTTAGTTTCCATGACTAAATTTTCCCAACCAGCGGTCGACGTTCCTCCCACAGGTCTGGTCCCTCTTCCATCTCTAGTTTTTTATCCAGAGCTTCCAATTTCTCCTTCAGCTCCTTTTGCATGATCTGATCTCCTGTTCCTTGTATTGTTCGCCACTGCTTCAGCTTTCTCTTCAAGTTTTGAAGTTTTCTCATAAATTTATACCCTGCCCATCCGCTGTTAGAGTCATTCTCCCATTCTTTTCGTATTATGTCTCTAACTTCTTGGTTTTGAAGCCATGCATTCTCAAACCTGAAAGGCGTTGGTCCCCATTTGGTTTCCTCGGTATCAAGAGTGATGGGCCAGTGATCTGAAGTTATTCTTTACATTCCCCAAACTCTTTGAAGACTGAATCTTTCTAACCATTTATCATTGCAAAGAAATCTATCCAACTTAGACATGGTCAGGCTTGATCTAACATTGCTCCAGGTGAAGGACAAGTTTCTTAGCTCCGGTTCGTACAACTGCATGTCCTGAATCCAGTCTTCAAAATTTCTCATGATGCCCTTCGTAAAACTGCAATTTTTCTTTTCCCCCATATTTCTGACCATGTTGAAGTCTCCTCCTATGCACCATGGGCCATTAACGTGAGAGGAGGTTGCTACAATTTCAGTTAGGCAATCTTCTCTGCCTCTGTCATTACATGGGTCATACACCGCTGTATACCACCACCTCTCCGTGTTTCCTGTGGTGATCTCCACTGTGATGGAATAAGATCCTTCCCAAATTTTCTACATTGACATGTTGCAAATGTCCCACATAATAATTATCCCTCCTGCCGAGCCAATTGCTAAGAGCTTTGTCCAGTCAACAAAGCGTTTTTTCCATAACTCAGAGACCAAGGAAAGGTCCACCATTTCCTTTTTTGTCTCCTGTAGGCAAATGAGGTCCGCATGTGATGCACCCGCAGTACGGCAGATAGCTCTCCTTTTTTCCTTGGATCCACATCCTCTAACATTCCAACTTAAAATCTTCATCGAAACTACGCGTCTAGGAGTCCTTACTTTCCATTATTGCACTGCCACGAGTTGCGCACTTATAGCTTGCAGGAAATCCTTGACTCTTTCATATTATATCTATTGATCTTCCTCCCTCTTCTTCTTGTGATTTTGTGTGTCGAGCATCTCCTGCTCCCCCTCTGCTAGATCTCGTGTGTGGCCTAATTTGTCTTTGTAAGTATATTTTGCTTTGTCGTGGCTTCCATTATTCGTTGGCGGGATGCGACTTGAGTACTTTGACTCAAAGTTGCTTAGAGAGGAATAGGTGGAGAGGGAAGAGGAAGGAGAGTAGTTCGAGTAAAGGTTATGCACCTTGGCCTGATTATGGTACGTCCCTTGCTCAACTCCTTGCGTGAGAGTTCTTTTAGCTTCCATATGGGGTGTCTCCGGCACCTTCTCCGGCTCGCTCGTTGTCAGGTAATCGTAAAAGTCCGGGTCAGTATCTGAGTCTAATCCCCATCCTTCATTCCGGGCTTCCCATTGGGCCAGAAGTCCCATCTTATCTCAACTTTGTTTAGTTCTAGCCTTTCTGTACACTTGGACAATTGGTCTGTCCACTTTTCCCAGCCCACAACTTTCTTTCCATCTCTGTTGGGCTTATTCGCAATTATGTCTTTTGCTGGCCCACCCTTAGTGACTCCTTTTCGAGGCCCAGTCCAACTGGGTTCATCTGTTTTGGGCCAGTATGCAATGTGGGCCCTTTCTTCCAGGACTGTTTCATTCAGTCTGTTGTCTTGAATTTGAAACGGATGAGACAAGCCTTGACCGTCAAAACAGGAGTCTGACTTTGCATTAAATGCAGTCTGCTCGTCATTGTGGCACGTCGCTTGGTGATTGGCCCCTAGGCCGCCATGATGAGACTCTCTGACTCCTTCAACCACCCCGCCACTGCCTCTAACGTCATGATCTGCCAGTTGAACCTCCACCTCGGAGTCCACGTCATCTTCATCGCTGCTAGTGAGCACCACCTCTTCGCTTCTCCGACCACCGTATCGCCACTGCCCCGGCTCCAACAGTCGTTCCCGGTGGTTTCCGGTGAACTGCTCCAGGATCTATGCCCTCAGTTCTTTGATCTCCATACCCCAGTTTCGCTCGATTTCGACTAGTCAGAGTTCTTCAATCATTCGCTCGTCGTAGATGTCAAAGTCTTTCGGCAAGAAACTTGAATCGTGGCCGTGGAGGCGAAGAAAAGCCATCTCCATGGAAGAACTTGAACTTGTGATGCTTGCAATTTCCAAAAGTCCGCCGCAAGCTTCACCGATTTTTCCAAAGGTGTATATGTTCCAATTGTCCGGTGTGATGCCTTCGACTCCCATCCAACTATTCCGGCACGCTACTTTTGCTCCTAGATGGGCCAGTTCCTCCGCCCATTCGTCGATATAGAATCCTCCGAGGAGAGTCTTGTACTTCTCCGCCCTGAGGACTCAAGCGTCCTCGTCTTCATGACAAAGAATCATACCTTTGGCCACGTCCAACTTCCGGATATGAATCTCCTTCAACATCTGCCCTAAGGATCGTTCGATGATCTTCCAAGGGGTCTCGTTGTGTGTGTGTATGACAAGAAACTTCATCGCCGATGAGGAACTTTGATTTGTCGTTCTCTGTTGTCCAATCCCTGCCATCACATGTCTTTTGAGTCTTCCATCCCCTTCTTTATCCCAACACCAATATCCCTTGCTTCTGATATCATTTTCTTCCTGTTGCAAACTGCACTCCTCATCCTGCTTCCTCTGCTCGAACTTTCTGTTTGTTCTCTCCTCTTTTTCTCAGCATTCCGCCTCTTCTTTAACAACTAGGTCTAGAGCCTTCCAGAGATTTCTCCATGCTTCCATCATCATCTCCTCCGGAATGACCACGCTTTCATGTTATCCTTGCACCATCTTAGTTAACTTGAGGAATCTTCCTCTTTCGTTCACCAGCACATCCATCGTTACACTGTAACCCGAGCTCCTGCAGACCTTCGTTTGTTGTTTTAACCCTTCTTCGTTAATCGCCTTCTCGAAGTTCTTTTTCACCCACTGCAGATCCTCCTTTGTCACCACTAGATGGTATTGACGATTCTGGATGTCTTCCTTGATTATTACCTCGCTCGAATCACTTGCATGGCAAAACGAGAAATATTTATATTTTGTTGGAAACATAACATATTCCCACTCCCCTTTCATCTTCCTCGTCCCCTTGCATTTACTCCTTTGTATATCCCGTGGAGGAATATACTTTTTTTTGGTAACTGGTTACCGGTTTTGTAAGTTGTTGTTTAAACAATACCTTTTTGTCTCTTCTCTTCCGTTGAACCGTTGTCCACCTGTCTTCATCTTTTCTTGTTGTGGGAAACAAAACCTCCTTCCACGTTGTTTTGTCCGCATATGGGTATTCGACGTGTGTCCACCTAGTCTGCCTTTCATTTCCATTTTTCCCAATCATGCGTCCTCTCCTTCCATTGTCAACAGCCTTAAGTCTTTCTGCTCATGCTTCCGCATCGTACTGATTCGTTTTTTTTTATCATAGAGCTATTGTCGTTCTCTGTTTCATCTCCTCCCACCATTCCTTCTCATGTGTTTGTCCTCGTTCCATGTCTCTCTCCATCGTCTCTCTTCAGGCCTTCTTCTCCTTCCATCCATCGTGGGAAAGGCATACAACAAAGGTATTTTAATTATTTCCCTTCTTTTTACACCTAATGCAATGTGAATGCACAAAAAAAGTGCTAAAAAAGATGATTATCTTATTAGTTCCATAGAATTCTACAAAATCCAATAAAATTTAGCAAAGCTTGATGAATTTCAACATAGAAAGTTTAAAAAAAAAAGTAATTTTATCAATAGAAAACAAAAAAGCTAATAATTTTGTACTATTTTCGACACTATCGACCAACATATCAATACAAATTTCAAAAAAATAATTTAGTAGGCTAGAAAGCATGTAGCTTATGGGATATAATTAGTAAAAAGAGAGAAAAGAAGCAAAAATTAAATAAAATTTGAAAAATAATAAAAAGAGTTTACAAAATCACCTTCTCTTAGTTAACTTTCATTAAAAAAAATTAGAAACCAATACATTTAAAAAAATTAACAAATTAAGCATGGTGAAATTCAAGTTAGCAAACTAAGTGGTTGAGAAGGAAACCACAGCAAAATTAAATATCAAAACCAAGAAAAAACAATTAAGACCAAAAAGGCACCAGTGACCATTTCAAATTCATTTACTTACTTAACAAGATTAATTTTGTTAAATCACTAATTAATATTTTTAAGTACTAAAAGTATCCATTTATTCTAGTTTTTATCTTATTGTACAACAAATCTAGATATTTAAGCATATGTGCAAAAATTCTCTAAAATTCTTCAATTTAGAAATGCTTTACAAAAAATCTTATTGTTGAATCAAACTTCTCCAAATTATTTCTAATTTTTAAGCGAGCAGAGTCAAGCCAAAATCAAAGTTCCATTCCTTGAAAGATAGTTAAGAGAGTTTTTGTAATACCCCAAAGATTTGTACGAAATTCGATGAACGAAATTAAATAAAGTAATTCGACTTTGAAAAATTTATAACATTTTCAGATATAAACCGTATATACTCTAAAGTATGAAATAAATGAAATTAATTGGAAAACCTTGGTATCCGAGAATAAACAATAGAAACATATATATATACACGGATATATGTAAATATGATATCGAATGTTAGATAAATATAAGTATATAAAAATATTCGTTATGGTTGTAAAAATAATATTATATAATATGCGTGTTAGTATAATAGGTGTTAATATAATATCATATAATATATTACACATATTATAAGAGTATGTATATATATATATATATATATCATCGCACATGAACGCGCGCTGCACGATTTTGGTGAATTCGCCGAAATCGTGCAGCCCAGATTAGATCCGAAAACCAAAAAAAAAATTGAAAGAAAATCTGATAGAAACCAAGAAAAAAAACCAAAAATAGAAGGAAAAATGTGAAAAATACACCAAAAAAACCCTAAAACCCAATGTTTGTTTTAGAGCCGGCAAGACCGAATAAAAATAAAAAATTTCTATATGAAAAATGTCCAAAGTTACCAATTTTCACTCTCTCAAACTCTATATAAAGGACCTCTAGTGCTCCCATTCTCTTTATCCCAAAGCAAGAGCATAATAGTCCCTCTTAACTCTCTCTAACCTTCTTCTTGGCAACCTCTTCAGTTCTTGAGTGTTTTAGTGTTTTAATTTAGTGTTCTTGAATGTTCTTGAGAATTCTCGAGTGTTTAGAAGTTTTAGAGTAATGGAACTTTGCCGAATTTCAGAAGCGTGCAAAAGAAATTTACTTTTTAAGGTAGAAGGAATTTCTACTCTTTACTTTATTATTTTGATTTGAATAAGTCTTGCATGTGTGATGATGTATTAAAGATGGTTGTTTAGAAATATGTTTTAATATGCATGCTTTATTTAATTGATATGTCATAAATATACATGTTATGCATGCTTAGGATTTAAGGATAATAATGCATGATATGTATGAGCGATGCTTTGAAAGATGTTTAATGATCCATGTTATGTACATGTTAGATTGATGATTTAATCCGATATTGTGTGTTTTATTACTAAGAAAAGATTGAATAATGATGATAACCACGTACTGACATGATGATAGGCTGTATAGTGTCATCATGTGTGCTCCACCTGATTCCGGCTTGCCGGTTTACCACTGATGAATTTGAACTGGGTTTCCAAAAGTGATCCCACTTTATAAATTGAGGTTTGAGTTTCCAAAAGTGATTCTTTCCCCCAGGGTTTGAGTTTCCGTGTGTGATTCTCTCTCCCACGACATGAAACACAGAGATTAAACTCTTTCAGTCTTAATGTCAACTATAAACAAGAAATTTGTTTGCACCACCTAATGTACAAAAGTTTTTGATATGCTTGGTTTGTTCGAATTGAAATAATGATTTAAATGTTTAGAAAGATCTACTTGACTATGTGCTCACCCCTTCTACTTTAATTTTTTAGGAATCGAATATTTGAAGATGCATGCTAAGGATTTAGAATATGTTTCTCTTGGAAAGTTTCTATTTTAAATGTAAAGGCTTGTTGCCCAATTTTTGAAATGTTTCCGCTATAATAATTCTTTTAAAGTTTTAATTAAAGACTTCCATTGTATTAGTTTCTAAATTTAAAGTTATGTATTTGCTTTATTTTGTTAAATCAATAAAGATTTAGAAAGTTTTTTTTATCTCTTTTGCAATTGCCTTAGTGAATATTTTAATTAAATAAGGCGTGAGATAATTGAAAGAAAAGTCAAGTTGTGTGCTTGTAACATAACATAGGCCCGGCCCGCCTTGTGGTTAAATTCCGCTAAGAATACGACGGATGAGTCCAGTCGAAAGTCTCGGGGGTCGGGGTGTTACAGTTTTTGAGGAACTTTATTTGCATAACTTAAGTATAAGCTCTCAATTGACATCACTTGCAAAAGTGTTTCTCCAAATTAAAAAATACCCTTAACATATCAAATTTTTAGGATTGTGGATACTTTTCCTGCTAGCATAATAAACATTTTTGAAAGGAAACCAAGCAACAAGTTATAGATAATCTTGGAACTCTAAAAGCAAAATAATTAATGCTCCAGAAAAATCCTAATAGATTTCTGATCATTCTTTTTCATTCACAAAAACTAAAGGTGAACATTACAACAAGAAAACCTTTCACTTCTAAGTCCAAATCTGACTACATACTCTTCCACACAAGTATTTCTTAATCTCTCAACACCTTAAAACAAAAAATAATATGACACTATATTATTTGTCCCCTCTATAATTTGCAACCACACAAACCTTTAGATGAAAAGCCAACCTAGAGATACAGACATAAACAACATAAGTTCACTCTCACATCGAACAGAATTCTGCCTACACCTTTTTACCAAGTGGATTCTGTACTTCTGATTGCATTACCCAAAAAACTCATTGACCCAAAATATCATTAGTGAGCTTACGTCCACAATGGAAAAACCAAAAGCCACCACAACAATTATCTTAATTATGAGGTCCTTCTTTGGATTGTTCCATTCTATAATGGAGAGTATGAACAGAATAACACTGAGATAAATAGTCGTTATTGATGCTCCAAAGCAAATTTGTAGAAGAAAGTTTTCATTTGGTGTAGCATTTTGATTCTCCACAAGCACTGGAATAAGACAAACTATAACTATCACAATAGGAACAATCCAAGTTTTAACGACCCGTTGAGCAATAATTTGAATGTTTGAGAGAACGGCATGTTCTCCACTTCCATTTCTTGCAGTAACTCTTCTCGATGCTTCCCGTATCAACATTATTAATGCAATGGCCTAATTATAATCAAACAACAGAACAGAGATTACAAATTTGAATAACAAGAAAATATCTCACCTTAAATTTGTTCTAAGAATAAAAATTGGTCTATAATGTGCTCACTTGCAGCACACTAAGGCAAATCATTGATAAAAGAGTAAGAGAAAAGTCAGGTCAAGCAAATCAGATCAACATGGAAAACTTAGAAGTTTGCTCACTAATTTCCTTATCCAAATATTTTTAGTGACAGTGAAGATGATGTTACAACATCTACATGCAAGCATGATGAACTTCGGTCAGATAATTGATTGATTCATTGCATCAAAAACAAATCAGTTTGATGCATTTAATATCACAAGACTGATCCAACTTACACTTCTAACGTTCCAATATTATAAAAAGTATGTGTCTTGGTCTTTTGCACTTCATTAATAAATTCCATTTGTTTCGTCTCAAAAAACAAAAAATAATAATAAATCAAATATAACAGTCTGATCAACCAAGGAAGCAATTTGGTATATGAACAAGTACTTCACATATCAATTAGAGACATTGTTTATCTATCAAAAGGTCTTTGGTATATACAAATGAGAAATAAATGTCTGTAAACCTCATATAGGTGAAAAAATGCTTACTTAATTCGAATTGATGTACAAAACTCAAATGAAGATTCATTATACAAT
This sequence comes from Tinospora cordifolia, assembly GCA_030144865.1. Lineage (NCBI taxonomy): Eukaryota > Viridiplantae > Streptophyta > Magnoliopsida > Ranunculales > Menispermaceae > Tinospora > Tinospora cordifolia. Next base: position 14,579 of record JAJIYU010003917.1, read on the forward strand.
TTCAGATGTCGAAGCAAAGCATCACAAATTACCTTCATCCAAGATTGAGTTCCTCTACGGTTCTCCATCTCCAGTTCACCAACTCGAGCTTGTATAGCTCCCTCAACATCTCTAGTTCCCTGCACAGTTTATTTGAATCTGAATATATTTGTTTTTTTTTTCCCAATGAATATGAATATATTTGTTACGTTTAACAAAATCAGAAGAAGCCTGAAATCCCCATTCTTGAGCAGAAAGCAACAATAAATCACATATCAATATCCATTCTTAGATGTCAAATCCAAGAGTTTGATTTTCTATGCATATAAAACTCAAACAAATGTCCAATATCCAATCTTGGATGTCAAAGCTACATATCATATAAGACATCAGGTAGAGTTTAATTTTCCGTGATGATGTCCAACTCTAGTTTAGAATATTAAGCTTGTACCTCTCCCTCATAAGCTCTACCTTCTGGCTTAGTTTATAGCCATCTCAAATTTTTATTGTTTCTTTTAACAATATCAAAAGAATAAGCAGTGGCAAGTGGAGAGAGAACAGGAGAGAATCAATAACGTTTCAAATCATAAAATGGTGATTGCCAAGTGGATCTGGTTTTCTCAAGCTCTTCCACTAGCTGAGCAAGCCGCTAAATGAGCAAGTCGCCAAACAGCAACAAGCTGTAATAAAGCAGTTTAGTGAGAATGGTTATGCAAGCTCTGATGTAATGGTCATAGATGAGGTTGAGATGCAAAGACATCACCAACTAGAGAAACTGTACAGATCTACACGTGGAGGCAAGGACTTTCAGAAAGATATTGTCCAGGCAGTTGAAGCAATCTCATTCCTTGGTCTTAAGCAAATTGAAATAGGAACCAAGCTTTCTGATTAATGGCGTAAATATGGAATTGAGAACAATAATGATAATATTCTTGCAAAGGCAGCATCAGTGTATGGTGATGCTTCGCATCCATGAGGATAGAAGACTTAAACAAGGAGTTATCTTCACAGGTGTTAGATCCATTGAGGGCTATAATTGCTGGCACTCCTCTTGAGGATGCTCGTCATCTAGCTCAGCGGTATAGTCGGTCTTGCCATCCGGGTAAAATAGAAACGAAGGAGCAAAATTGAAGACGAACAAAAATTGAAAGAGAAGATGTGAAGAACTGAAAATCCCGAAGTATCGAAGGAGAAGAGAAGAAGATGGGACTTAGGGCTTCTAGAAGCAGATAATTTTTTCCAAAAAAAGAAAAAAGAAAAAGAAAATGAGGAACACCCATAGAGAAATAGAATGAAGTGCAGTGAGAAAAATCTCACCTTCAGCATCGCTTGATTTTCTGTCTCACTTCCTCTCTTCACCTCACCTTCCTGCGTGGAGCAATAACAACTGAATCAGAAATTTGTTTCCTTGTTTGATTCGACGAAATAGCTTGAGAGCAAGACTGACGATTCAAATTCACAATTTTGAGATCGTATTGAAAGGGTAGTATTGCACTAACTGAATCGTTACCGCCTGATCTGCCTCTCTATGCTTCACAACTTTTTGCAATCAAAGGGTGTAGTACTCCTCCACTGGGACCAAGAGCTATTTGTAGCTTTGTTGAGCAAAGGAAGATACCTGGAAGTTTCCCTCCTTTGATCTAGGCCATTGGATGCTGCTAACTTATCCTACGAACGTGAAACCTTGCTTTGTTGAGCGAAGGAAGATACCTGGAAGTTTCCCACTTAATATACTACTTTTTTTTTTTTTTTTTTTTTTTGAAGTTCCAATCTAAAAAGAACTAGTCCCCTGCATTTTTAAGCCCATAAAGAGTACGTTTTGCTTATAATATTACCCGTTTTTTCGTTTATTTCTGCTCTTCTCTTACCCGACAAGAAGAAGAATGGCTTTCAGTCTTTCAGATCCAAAATGTCTTCCAAAATCGGATTTCGAATCTAAAATATCCCAAAACGCAGTTCTTCTTTGAAGAAATCTCATATTTATTTTAAAAAATAAAAATGGATGGAGATAAAAGAAGAAGAGGAAGAACTAAGAATTTATGTTAAATTAACATTACATTTTTTAAAGATTAAGAAATTAACTAATCAACTACTATTAAATTAAGCTTCTAAATTATGTTTTTTTTTTCTTTCAACAATCCATCAATTTCTTCACTCATAATTTAAAAAATCTCTATCCTCTTGATCCTCCCTTTACTTTCCAAAAGCCCCTAATTCTTATAGGGAATAGGATTGTGAAGCACAAATATAAAAAGTAAACAATTTAACAAAAAAATAATAATTAAAACTTATTTAATATAGTGTGTAAAGGGTTGGTGATCAGCGGCTCCCAAAAGTTTGAACTTTGAACCTCCCGTACCTCCTACAAGCAATAAATGTCTAATAAAGTGAGTACTAATCGTGAGCCACTAATCAGTGCTATAGCTTATAGGACCCTAGACTACAAAAAAATAAATAAATAAATAAAAATTTATAATGAAAACTTTACGTGCGGGAATTCTTCCCCTGTGAACGATGGACTTCAAACAACGAAAAAAATCTTCGAATGAACTAGATTCATTTTATACTTAGAAATAACTGCAGTAAATCATTTCACAACACTGATTTATATTTTTCAATGACATCAAATAATCGAGATAATTGGCTGAATCATGTAAACCCATTATTATAAAAGAGCGATCTATCACATTCAAGTAAAAACAATAAAAGCATAAACGAAGACTTAGTAACTAATATTAACAAAAATATCTATGAAATTTTAAGCTGTGTTTGATTCATCATGTCCAAGAAGTGTAAGCTGAATGAGCATAAAACTGTGAAACTCACTGAGGAGTGTAGCGCAATAATACAAAGAAAGTTGTCTCAAAAGCTAAAGGATCTAGGAACTTTTACCATTCCTTGCTCCATAGGCAAAATAACAATGACTTGGGAGCCAGCATAGATTTAATGCCACTTTTAGTATATCAGAGATTGGGCCTATCAGAGATCAAAACGACATCAATCGCTCTTCAGCTAGCAGATCGTTTACTCACATATCCAAAAGAGATCATCGAAGATGTGTTGGTGAAAGTAGATAAATTTATCTTCCCTATTGATTTTGTTGTAATAGAAATAGAGGAAATAATGAAGTCTCATTGATCTTGGGAAGACCATTCTTAGCCATTGGACAAACCCTCATTGATGTTTCAAAAGGAGAACTAATCTTGCGAGTTAATGAAGACCAGGTTGTCTCCAACATATACCAATCTGTGAGGTCTTGTACTAAGGAGTAGGAATGCAAGCAAATCATGATGATACAAGCTGAAACTCAATCAGTGGTAGAAAAATTGAAATCTAAATTTGTTGCAGTCACGGAAGCTAAAGGAGATAGAGGGAAAACTTTACAGGCAAATCTGAAACTTAGCCATATAACTGATAAGCCAACTGATTTGTTTCAGAAATAAAGAATTCCCTTAAAACAGTCAAACCACCCATTACTGAATTATAAGCAGCCATTGGACATTGTCAAGAAGGAGTTGTGCAAAGCTAAGGTGTTTGCAAGGATTGACAAATTAGGCTTCGGTTAACAGGTATTCACGTCTAGCTAACAATGTTAAACACAACACTTGGTGGGAGGCAACCCACTAAACTTGAATTTTTTTGTTTATTTCCTTTCAATTTTATCATGTCTTACATTTTAAAATCCTTAGGGAAAGTGTGTTCTGTTAAAAAAGGGGGGAGGGTTACCACGGTAACCATGGAGAACCAAAAATACAATTGCTTACCATGGTCTAGAATACCTTAAATTTGGGAATTACATTACCGTGATAACAATCAGTTCCAACAGCATACTACCGCGATAGTAGCACACACATTCACTTTTTATTTTTGGCGAAAAATGAATTACCGCGATAATGTTGTGAATTTAAAGGGAAAATCGTCCCATTTTGCTCATTTTAAGTGCAAAATTTCTGATCGAACCTTCAATCTTCTACCAGTTTCTTGGTTTAGCTTGAATTCCTCCTCAACCATTCAACAACAATGTGAGTTCCATCTAAATTTTTGTGTTTGCTTGCAGTTTTTAATCCAATGCTTTATAGATTGTGAGTGTTGTTTGAATTGTTATGATTTCCACACGTTTTGAAGGATTGTGAGTGTTATTTTTTATGTTTATGCCATATATTTTGCCATGTGAGTGTTTGTTTGAATGATCCTTGGCTTGTTTGCATTGAATGCCACGTTATTGAATGAATGATTGTAACAATCTGGGCCCACTATAACGATATTGTCCTCACCTTAGTCACCACTGATTGGGTGTAGGGTTTTGTCCTTAATGAGACTCGAACCTGAGCCTCCCAAAATGCGTCGGCACAATGAGACACCTCCAAATACACATTTAGCCCAAACATCACTTTGGAGTCAGACCGATGTGGGATATTACAATTCAACCCCCTTGGGAGCAGTCATGTCCTCAGGATTCACATTTCCATGACACATAAAGTGGCTCTGATACCATTTGGAACAACCCGGGCCCACCATGACGATATTGTCTCCACTTTAGCCACTACTGACTGGGTGTAAAGTTTTATCCTTCGAAAGACTCGAACTTGATCCTCCCAAAATGATTCGGCATAATGAGACACTCCCGAATGCAAATTTAGCCCATGCATCACTTTAGAGTTGGACTAATGTAAGATATTACAATGATAGCGGGTTTCTTGTCTTTTGGATTATATCTTACCATGTTCATGCTTAAATTACCTTTGGAAATCATCCCTATGCATTGAGCAATTAATGTGGCTATCATTGTTCTATTGGGTCTCAGATTGTTCTGAGTCAAGTACCTATTTTGAATGTGCCACTGTAAATTCAATCTATGCACTGAATATTTTAATTGATTGAATTAATCTCGTTTGCATTGTTTAAGCTATTTGGATTCTATTATTCTCATGAATCATTTAGTTTTAAATGTCTCGGTGCCCATTCTTTATGATTAGATGCATGTTGCCTACTGAAACTTGATTATAGGGCCCCACGAATTAAAAATGTAGCATCTAGACAATGCCACACATCACAAGCTGTTGCGCCAAAAGATCAGGCATGATTCAAGTTTGTCGAGGCCAAAACGAGATACACATATCTCAGAGACACTAGACAGATTATCCATGAGAGAGGGATAATGCTAATGGCTGAGGAATGTCACCTAGGCATAGATTCTGTGGTAATTGTAAGGCATTGGGAACAATTAATAAAGGCATTGAAAGCCCCTGTAGTATCTATTGTATAGGAATTTTATGCCAACGCAGCAGAACGGGATGGTATAAAGGTGTGGGTCAATAGCATTTGGGTTCCATTTGATTATGCTACTATCAATGCAGTCTATGATTTGCCAGAGGACACCCCGAATGAATATCATTATTCAAACTCGTCACTTCTCCCCCTCAATTTAAAAAAAAAAATAGTTTGGCATCAATATCAATATTTAAAATATAATTGAGGGCTCAATATTTAAAATAATATATTTGTGTCAAAGAACTTCTAATTTTCAAATACAATATATTTCAATAAACGTCATATTATGCTCCAAGAAAATTTTAAAGTCTTCAAATTTTTCATTTTGCCCAAAAATAAATGAGGACATTTTTTAATATATTATATCATATTGCTTATATATTATTTAAGCAAAATATAAGGCAATATTTGCCATTATACTATGTTTCATTTTTCAATATATGAATTGCTCTTCAGGAGTTATTAATAATTTTTATAGTTTATTTTTAATGAGGCTTAATTAAGATCAATCACTTGGTGATACATGTATCCAAACGTAAATATAATCATCTTGATCCCTTAAAAAAATATTTAACTAGGCCTTTTACTTGTTAACTTGTTATAAGATCATAATATTTATTTTTTCTCAAGCCTTTCTCATATTCACTTTATTTTCTAGCACACATGACCTTTGTAAAATTCATATTCAATATACTTGATCATACTCATATAATTAGAATTATCATTCAATATCATTCACTTCAGGAAATGTTATAAATAATTATATTATTATTTTAACTTTATCAATATATTATATGGGGGGAATAGTATCTTTTATAATATTGCATATCATAACATTTGAATATCGTAAGATCATATAACTTATCATATAAACTTTAGGTTTATACTATATATTGCAAATTTCATATGACATTGTAATAGTAATAACATTCGTCATAAGATTTGTATTATCAAAGAAACCTTAGGAAAAGTAATAATAATTAATATTAATGATCAACATACTTCTTTTTAAATAGTAAAAAAAATTTATATAGTTTTGTCACTTAAATATTTATAATCAGTTGACCAACTCATATATTTTTTAAGTCAATTTGTAAATTCACAATTATGTGAATATTATAGATAATAATCTTGTAAGTTTACTAAAATATCATCAACTAGATATAATTTTTGGTCAATTTAAAACATTTTATAGCTTCTGATTATAATTAATTTTAATACATGTATATATCTTGGCATAAAATATTTTTTTCTATAACTTTATTTTATAAGTTTTTTTTTCGTCATATGACTTCTTAACCAAAAATCATAATAAAAAAATTGATTTTACTTTTAGCAATTTAAATAATTATTTATAATATAGCTTTAGGCTATAAGATTTTTTTTTAATCTTAACCAAGACACGAGATTTGTTAATTTAAAGATTTTCTTAATTATAATAAAAGTATTAGAACAATAGTATTTGATAAGAAATTAAGTTCAATGAGATTTATTTATATTCATGTGCATATATATTTCATTCATTTAACACATGTTAGACACTTGTATTAATAACCTGTTTATGAAGCAAACCTTTATCATAAATGCTACAATGAAAATAAGTTTAAGGTTGTCGAATTATAATTCTAAGCAGTTATTAGCTACTTTAAAAGCATTATTAATAATTTTATAAAAAAAATAGGTAAACTTATGATTCATTTAAATAAGAAATTAATAAAACAAGGAGATGTTAAAATTGTAAATGTCTCTTTTTTTTTATTGTTATTTCATCTCTGTTTAGCCAATGAATTAGATGTTAACACTAAATAAAAAATTAAAATATAATAACTATAATTATTTCTTCACTAGTTTAATTCACATACAATTTTTTATTCTCATGTCATTCCATTTGGCAAGTGTATCTCCCTTTTAATATCTTCATATCTTTTTAAATTATAGCATTAAATAAACTTTGAATCAATATTATACTTTTGAAAAATCTAACAATTACAAAATTATATACCCTAAAAAATAAATTAAAAATATGTCAAACAATTTAGATAAGATGGAATGTTTTTGAAGTTTAAAAGCTCACAATAGCTAAAACCATTCTATTTTTATGCATAATAAATAATATTTGATTAAACATATGTTCACATCTTGATGTTTTAATCAAAACATACTACTTGTATGAGTTGATAAGACAACTTTTAAGAAAGGGCGGTAAAATAGAGTCTTCTCAAAATAATCGGCTTCCTAGGACATGATGATCTATTTTTCTTTTAATGTTTAGCTTTATTCGGGACAAGACTTACATACTATCAACCCAATTTATAATGCAATTTGTAATATAAAAATCAAGAATATAGCATAAAAATTGATAATTATTTTAAATAAATAATTTATTTGGCACATTTTGACCTTTGATTTCTGATGTCGAACATCATACAAAATCCAACTAAAGAGCATACGTTTTTAATCAGTGACATTTTTTTATAATTTATAAGGAACAACATTATATGTAAAACATAATTTTCACAGTTTTTTATCGTATAAATAAATAAATAAATAAATAATATAATATAATATAATATAATAACTTCAAGCTATATAATTCTATGCAAAGCCTCATGCTATAAATATTCAAAATCAAATAATATATATAAAAAAAATGTAAATTACATACCATCAATCCGCATATTCCATCTACACAAGCAATCTCCTTAGAGCTCTTATGTCATTCCGTCACAATAACAATCTTCTTCAATCTTTTAGAACTATCGTGCTTATAACATGTTGGAAAATATCACAAAAGGTAGAATAGAAGAAAAAAGATTTCTTAAGAACACAAGAAAGAGACGAGAATAATTTCTTCATTTCATTTGGAATGATCAAACAAGGTTACAAAGAGCCCTATTTATAAGGCAAATGATACATTGTAATTAATACAAATTCATTCATATTAATATACATATTTATGACATAGATAAAAGTGATACATGAACTTCAATATTCAAAGTATAGACAAATATATATGAATATCCATATTTATTAAGATATTTATAAAATATACATCTTTTTTAAAACTTTGCAAAAGATATTTTTATTTTTTAAAATCATCGGTAGAAGAGATTTGCGTTCTTTCTAATCTTCAAAGCACAACTATAAATATTTAAAACATAATTGGCTAATAGTGATAAAAAGTTACTTGATCTTAAGACCATTGTGGTCATAGGTATATTTGAACCTAACTATTGAATTAACCCATCATTCCATTAGTTAAACATGTTATTTTTAAAAAATAAAAATAACGTATCGATTATTTTTTAGATATTTACCATTTTAATTTTTTGAAGTTTTGAAATCATGAACTAAACATCTCTTAATTTCATATAATTTAAATATTCACTCAACTTAATTTTAATTGAACAAGGTGAACGAAGCATGTTCATGGCAAACTAAGCTATAAAGTGGGTAGGTACTCGATGTTCTCAATTTCTGACGAAAGCAAACCTTTCCAGTTGAGTTGTGTATAAATTTTTAATTTAACATCTAGAAGGCAAATGCGAAGGCTAAAATGCCACATACGAGATGACATCACATCCCTCCGCTATCAACGTATCGTTCATCCGTCAGCAATGTCAATTGGCTAGTTCACGCGAGGAAATGTCAATGGCGTCCTAATGAGCAAGTCTGGATTGGATAACGTGCAGGAAGAGGAAAGTCTTTATAAAGGTTCAAGGAATATTTTTAAAGAAAGCGTGTGTGCGTAGATGTTGAATTAAATTGACTCTCGGCAGCACCCACAAAGAAAATAAAATAAAATAAAAAATTTTAAATTGAGAAAAGGTTAAATATCCAACGTCAGAAATTCTGAAAAAAAAATCCCCTCAGTCCCACGATTGTTTATTAGTTGAATTTACCATTCAATAATAATCATTAAAAATTTTTTTTTTTGATCAAATTATCTCCTTTGATAGCGAGGAGTGTAATATCTTTAAATATTCTAACGGGGTAGGTGTAGACCGGTTGTTCACTAGGCCGTGAGCGGCACTTAAACATTTATAGGAAAATGGAAGCCGTCAATTTCTCGTTGCAAGGAATGAGGGTGCGGCATCGGAACGGAAAACCTTTGATTTTCATTTCCCACCTTTTCCCGCAACTTGCCGTTCTTACACGCACCCGCATCCACCGTCGGACTTCCTCTCTGACAATTTCCTACTACTCTCTTTCTCATGGCATTTATCCACTAGTATTAGTGGGCCAATCTGATCCATTTACCTTCTTGCACATCAATCATGCGTCTCGTGATTATGTCTGTATATGTATATATATATATATACAAAATATTTATTCAGCATTAATAAATTTAATTAAATTAATATATTTAGGAGAAAAATTCTGTCGTTTATTTTATATTATTTAATCATAAAGCATGCTGCCTCCTTGTTCAGCCGACTCTTCCCTCCCGACTCTTCCCTCCAGAGCCTTCATAATTTCCTTGTTTCCCTTTCTTTTACGGCATTTACATGAATGGAATGCATACATACAGACATTCACACATACATACATACATACATATATATATATACTTCAATCGTCACCTGCTTTATTATTTACAATTGCAGGATTTTGGTCCCACAAAGAATCCATGTGCAACCGGCTACGTATGATTGCAGATGGTTTTTAGCAATACCTATACGCGGACCACAGAATTAGACCAATTCTTTTGGGCAGCGTTTCTTTGTAAACTTTTTTTTATTATTGTTTTTGTATTTAAAAACTAATGGTTTAAAAAATATTTTTAGAAAAAAGTTTTAAGAAAATTAAAAACTTGAGTTATTTTAGTTGTTTTGAACTTGGCAGATTTCGCATACGCTGTTTTATAATATTTTTTGTCTGAAATTTTTGAACAAGTGACATTCAAAGAAAAACTGGGCATGCAACCTTCAAAAAAATGTAAAATTATAAACAGGTCCTTAGATCATAAATGATAAATAAAGTGTTAGTTGCTCTCTCACCCAATGTGAAGAGAAAAAAAAAGACAATTTTTACATTACCGAAAAGGATCACCTAAACCTCGCTATGCATTAAATTAGTAATACAAGTAAGCACCAAGTGGCGAGAGCAACTTTTAGAGTTTTAACATCATTTCAGAAAAATCCAAAGCTGTTGTAACGTCAGCTTTCATTTAAAAACCAAACAAATAAATACAAAGTGAAGGCATCTCCAACCCAACCTGGCACAAAGGGGGGCCTGGTCGCCGCTGCCATCGCAATCTTGGCACTGCTGAACAGACCTTGACGCTGATCAATATTAGGTCATCTTTTATATAGGACCTAAAATGGCTCAAGGTTGCCAAGGCCACCGCAATCTTGACCTTGAAACTGAACAATATTAGGCCAATCTTTTATATGGGACCTAAAATGGCTCAAGGTTGCCAAGGCCATCGCAATCTTGACCTTGAAACTGAACAATATTAGGCCAATCTTTTATATGGGACCTAAAATGGCTCCAGGTTGCCAAGGCCATCGCAATCCTAAAATGGCTCAAGGTTGCCAAGTGTCACGGGCCTATCGTGCGTTCCCTAGATTTGCCCGTGCGGCGCCTCGAATACACCTATTCTTGGCCAGCCATTCACACAAACTCGTCTCAATTAGCTCAGCGGAAGTCTTAAATAGCAACATTGAGTCG
>JAJIYU010003918.1:0-25553 GCA_030144865.1 Tinospora cordifolia
TGGTTATGGTTACATGCTGATCTTTCTACTCACTGAGCCACGTGGATTTTAGGCTCACTACTCTATTACCATTTCAGGTTCTTCAGTGGCGGACGAGGGAAAAGGCGTAGTGATAGCCTGATTCCCTGACGACTCCTATCCCAGTTTCTTTTGGTCTTCGCTTTTTCATTGAGGTTGGTCATAGTTTTGTACTAGTCAAAATGGTTGAATATATATATTGGACAGACTATGTAAATGAAATGCTATCATTTGAATTATTACTTACTTTGGTTTTAATGATTCCAATCATTCTGATATCGTCCCATCACATGAGGTTTGCAAAGATGGCTTAACAGCGGTTGGGCAAACTCGTCTTGGTGAGAGAGTTTCGTCAGACCGCTGTGCCGGTCGGGCCGCCCTTGACTCTGGGAAGGGGTCCCGACATCTGCTAACAAAATGTACATTAATCTTTCTCAATATCCTTATATATGAAGATGTTTTTCCTTGATTGTGATATACCAAATTGTTTCTCATTAAATCTATCCTTTGCAACTAAAACTTTCGACTAAGTACAACTAACCAAAGTTGCTTTGTTATCTCATTTGAAAAGAGTGCAGTTAAAGTCTAATTTTTATAAAGCAACGTAGTGGCCGAGTGCTCAATGACTTAGGAAGCAAATAAACAAAGAATACAAATTTAGCTTCATTATCTATCTTCTGACCAATATTTAGTAGATCAATATTAATTCCTTTAAATTTATTGAGGTGTTCATTTATAGTTATACCTTCTTTCAACCAAAATATGTACAACCACTTCTTCATATACAACCTACTGGTGAGTGACTTCGACATATACTTGTTTTCTAAGTTAGACTAGATCGATGTTACAAACTTCTCATGCCCAACACTATTTGTGATCTCATTCTTCATATATAATCTAATTGTACTACATGTATACAAGTGAAACCCCCCAATCTTCATCTACAAATTTGTTGGTCTTACTCTTAGACCCAACAAAACCTTGGGTAACTTCTATTATATCAAATAGGGATATAAACAAGTTGATCGACCTAACCAAATTGGACCAATTCGGGTTGTGTTAGGTAAGGTTTTGTATAGAATTTGGGTTGATCAGGTCAATTTTACAATAATCCAACCAAGGAAGGTTGGGTGATTGATCTAACCCCAAGAGGTCCGGTCAAATGGAACCAAACCCATTATAAAGCTTTTTTCTATTTTTTTTTTTTTTTTAATTTTAACCTTAGGGGCCAAACTCCCTAATCTCTTCTTTCATTGTCTAGATGCCTCTACTCAAGTTCAAAGTCGAAACCACTCTGCTCATGATCTTCATTACTTTGAATCTCATCGTTGATCTCCATTATACATAGATTTCCTCTTCTTCTTCTTCATCTTGTTCTTCTTGTTCTATTTCTTCTTCCTTTTCTCATCCAAAGGGCAATGTGTGATGTGAGTGTATTTTTTTATTGTTCTTTTTTTGCCTCTTCATTCTTCTATCTTCCATGGAAATGTCGACCATGAAATTTTTTTAATCTTTACGAGAGATTGATTTGTTTTTGTTCTTCTTCTTCTTTGAATCTAATATTTTTTTTATTGTACATGGAAAACTGATATTTTTTTATCTACTTTACTTTTAATTTTCTTCTTATTGTTCTCTTTTTTCTCTATGTGACTTTGCATGTTGCAATTGAAAATTTCTTTTTTGTAGTTATGCTTCTTTTTTATTCTCTTTGTTCTTCTATCGTTATGTGGGATTGTTGACCATGACTTTTTGTTCTTTTTTTTCCTAATCTTCTGTGAGAGACTATTTTTTTTTATTCTTTTTTTCCTCTATATTTGACATTTGTTTTTTTATCTTCTGTGAGAACCTATTTTTTTCTTTTAAAACTGAATATCTAAATCTATTTTAGACAGTGTTTTATTTGTTGTTATTATCATTATTTTTATCTTTTGTGATTTGTTTGTATGTAATATAACAACTCAACCCATCGTCAGTTGGGTTGGGCTCCCAATTTCCTAGAGGTTAGGTGGCATCAAGTGAAAACTGATGCCACCTAGCAATGGCAGGTTAGGCGGGGCCGAATACCCAAACTTTACTTAACCCGACTCCTTTACACCCCTAATATTAAGATGTCACGAACTTGTAAATGTCACATGTCGTCATCATTCTTGCCATTAAATTTCTCAATATCAAACGTAGCATTTCATACACTCACAATATTGCTTTTCATAGTTGATCTCTTATAACTAATGCTCAAGTATTATTTAAGTGCAAATTCCAAAACTAAGTCTAAAGCAATTGCAAATAATTGTGATTGAACAAACAATGCAATCCAAAAATTTAACAAAACCATGATCACTATTTTGAGTCTCTATCTAATATTGATTGGTTAACTGTAATGAAAGCATAAATTAATCAATTAAGCGCACACAGCCCAATAATTAATGACCCAAACAAATGCAAACAAATTTGCAAGCAAGAGTACACAAATTTGATGTGATTCAGCGTGTCACCTATTTTTGTAGGAGTTAGGAATCAATCTAACATGAAAGAACACAAACTAGTTACAATCTATAATCAAATCTACTCAATTCTATTTTATAAAAGTACTCTAACATAAATTCTAAATTCTCATTGACACCACTTAATTTTACATATCCTAATAATAGGACTTGTAATTAGTTTTCAATTCCTAACTAGTTTCCAAAACATAAAACTAACTAACTTTTCAATATCAACTATGAAACTAATACACTAGAATACTATAAACAAATAAAATTATACATTAAGTAGATTTGAGCTACCCAATATCTACTAGGTCCTTAGTACGACCAATACTCCTCATAGTAATCTTTCTTGGTTCTTCTTACTTTTATTAACATGGTTTCCCAATTGTCACTCTTCATCATTATTGGGTGTTGGTCTACATCTTGCACCAATATTTAGCTTTGTTTGTGGTGCTCGAAGCTGGAAGCGTTAGGATGGCTAACCAAGACAACTATTGAACTAAGTGATTTTGATATCAACTACAACCACAAATAGTGATGAAGGGTCAAATACTTGGAGATTTCATCTTGAAATTGCCTCAACTTACCAATTAGAAGGGAGACGAACAAAGTACATAGAAGATGTTAGTGAAAGAAGAAACACTTATTTGCTCTTAATTCGAGTCTTAAGCTTCAAAAAAAAAAAAACACACACACACACACACACAAATTGAAGTATGAGGTTCATAATTGCTTCATGAGCACTTTCATTTTTAGTAGTACAATTGTACCTATCGTAGCACTTGATAGCAATTTTTTTTATAAATAAATGAAATATATTGAAATTGATCGTCTCTTTTTTTGTTAAAATATTAAGCAAGACATTGTTCTCTTTGTGGATTATCTTGCAAATATTATCACAAAGATATATCCTTTGAGCGTTATCGTGATATTTGGTTGACAAACTCAAGATGACTTTTATTTACCACCTTGAATTTGAAGAAAAAATATTATGACATATGTATTTACCATATATATTGTACGTATTTATTGAATATGTATAAATTGACATTGTATTTATCTACGTATACATGTATATCTAGTTATCTTCATCAAAATAATTAAGAAGAGAAGGAAACACATGTTTGCTTCAGATATCAACTGTTTTTCTAAACTTCAAGGTTTCAAATATATGAGTGACCCATATATATATATATATATATTTCTACTTCAAATCAATATATAGTAGCCAAACTCAGCTAACCATAATTAGTGACTTCATGCAACTCAACTAATCAAAACAAGTTACAATGTTTTGCTACAGATTAGATTTTCTAAAACTGTACAACATGTCGGGAAAATAACACAAATTAAATAATATTTTCCCCTGGCATAAAGGAAGGGCAGACCGATAAGACAGGTGGATACAAGATAAATTAAATGCGAACAAAGTAAATGAAATAAGTAATTAAAATGGCACAAGAGAATTTAATGCGGTTGACCTTTGATTTGGGCTACATCCATAGGACAAACTCCAAAATTTCTTCTGCTACTAAAATAGTAGGCTTGCAAGAGGGACTTTTATTGAAAAATACTTGAGGTATAACCATGAGATTAGTCCAGAATAGTGTTTTCAAAACACCCTAATTAATCTCACTATTTTGTCACTCCCCAATAAATTTCTCCCTCTCTCTCAACAAACTTTTCAAAGCAAAATTGCTTTGGCCTCTACTAAGCGCTCACATTCAACTTGTTATTGTACTTGTTTTGATGTGTTTGTAAATGGGCACGTGCCTATTTATAGGCATAAGTAAAGTGATCACAACCACAAGTTTGCCTTCACCACATATTAAATTACGTTCCACCAACACCACTCAACTTCACCAATACTACTCAACTTCACCAACACCACTAAACCCTTTATTTTTATTTTTAATTATGTTGCCCTCCATTATGAGGAACAACAACAATCTCTCTTTCTCAAATTACATGGAGGGCTCCACTAATCCTGCTACTTGTCGATTCTTCCAATTTCTCCCTCGAAAGAGTCTTGATCATCATATCTGACCCATTCTCATCTGGGTGAATCTTTTCAAGTTGTAGTAGCTTCTTCTCCAATACATCCCTAATCCAGTGATATCTCATATCAATGTGTTTTGATCTAGAATGAAAGGACTAATTCTTCTCAAGGTAAATTGCACTCTAATTGTCAGAAAACAACTCATACTTTTGCTAGTGGAAAACCAAGTTCACTTAAGAACTTTTTCATCCACAGCAATTCCTTACAGGTTTCAATTGGTGCTACTTTAACATATTTCTATAGCCTTGACTGCCATGATATAGCTCCCCCGTGCAAAGGTAATCATGTATCTTGATGTAAACTTTCTCGAGTCAATATCGCCAGCCATATCAACATCTATTTAGCCCACTAACACAGGTTTTCCATCTCAAAACATAGACACATTTTGGAGGTACCATGGAGATACTTGAGAATCCACTTAATTGCAGCCCAGTATTCCTCCCCAAGATTAGAAAGGAGCCGACCCACTACTCCCATAGGGTGAGCAATATTTGGCCGTGTACACACCGTGCCACATATCAAACTTCCAACTATTGAAGCATGTGGAACTCTATCCATCTCATCCTTCTCATCCTCTATAGAAGGGCATTGCTTGTTACTCAACCTGAAGTGATTAGCAAGAGTACAACTAACCGTTTTAGCCATGTCCATGTTGAACATTTGAAGTATATACCTTCTCGATGTACTACTCTTATGATAACCACAACTTCTTGGCGCTCCTGTCTCTAGTTATTTTCATGCCAAAATTTGTCTTGCTAGCCTCAAGTGTTTCATGGAAAAAGACTTCCTTAATTGCTTCTTCAAGTTGTAATTATGGAAATATTCTGGTCTACGATCAACATATCATTTATATAGAGCAAAAGAATAATAAAATCATCATAAGAGAATTTCTGTACGAACACATAGTAGTCTGAAGTAGTCTTCTTATAGCCTTGCTCCTCGTCATAGACACAAACTTCTTATACCATATAAGCTTTTCTTAAGCTTACAGACATGGTACTCTTTCCCCTTTGCCTTGAAACCCTCTAGCTACTTCATGTATATCTCTTCTTCTAAGTTACCATGTAAAAAGACAGTCTTTACATGCATCTGCTCAATCTCTAGGTTGAGACTTGCTGCTAACCTTAACACTGCTCTAATGGATGTCATCTTCACCACTGGTGAGAAAATCTCATCAAAGTCAATCCCTTTCCTTTGGCTGAACCCCTTGACAACTAATCTAGCTTTAAATTGTGTCTTTATGCTTGATCCTGAACACCCTTTTATTCTTTAATGCCTTTTCTTGCAATTTGGTAACTTTAATAGCTCAAAAGTTTTGTTTTCATGCTAAGAACTCATCTCTTCTTGCATGACTTTAATCCATTGGTTACCGTGTTCATCATCCATAGCTTCTTGGAAGCTTTCTGGTTCTCCCCCATCAATTACTAACACATACTATTCTTCAGGTGATATTCTAAAGTGTTGTTTAACTCTATTAGATCTCTTTAGAATTGAAGAACCTATTGGAGCTGGTGGTTGATCATGAACACCTTCATCATCAGAGTCATCTGATGGCATCACAAAGGGAGCTATCAGAATACCTGCCTCAGGTTGATCATTAAGAGCTTTATCTTCAACTTCTTTAGGTACCATCATTGAAGGAACTAGTTTTACGTTTGTTGAATCACCATTGGATTTGAAAGCATTTTTCTCAATTTTTTTCTATGTCTTTGATGGTCTCATCTTCAACAAACACCACATTATGGCTTCTGACAAGCTTCTTTTAGACTAGATCATCAAATCTATAGCCAAGCTAATCTTGACCATAGCCAACAAATACGCATTGTCATGTCTTGACATAAGCTTGGACCTCTCATCCTTTGGCACAAGCATAAAGGCTTTGCAGCCAAACACCCACAGATGATTATAGGAAACATCCTTTCTTGACCACTCTCTCTGGAGTATCATACTGTAGAGAGACACTAGGTGAAAGGTCCAACACGTGAGCAACTGCTAGTATAGCCTCACTGCAAAACATCTTCAGTAACTTTGCATGTGAGAGTATACATTTAACTCTCTCCATCAAAGTCTTATTCATCTTCTTAGCCAAACCATTTAGCTGTGACGTCTTCAACGTTGACATTTGATGTCGTATACCATGATCCTCACAGTAAGCATGAAATGGTCCGGTGTGTTCTCCACTATTGTCTGTGTGAATGCACTTTAGCTTTTTTCCAGTCTATTTCTCCACTAGAGATAAAAATTGCTTAAAGACCTCCAACACCTGGTCTTTAGCCTTTAGGAAATACACCTATATCTTCCGGGAATGACCATCTATGAAAGTCACAAAGTATTGAGCACCACCAAGTGACTTTGGCATTAACCCACATAGATCTGAATGTATTAGATCCAACACATTCTTCATTCTAGTAGGAGGAGAACTCTTGAAAGCAACTATGTTTTGCTTTCCTGCCAAACAATCAGCACACGTCTTCAATTGGACCTAATCCAATCCAGGCAATACATTTTCTTTGGCTAAATGGGTCATACTTTTCTCACTCATATGACTGAGCCGCTTGTGCCACAACTCAGCTATATTGTCATTTTCCACTACGTTCACAACATCTTGAGAAAGCTTTACCTTCATCATGTATAGTTTTAAGCGCATTTTCCATTTGACCACCAGCAACGAACCTTTGGTGAGCTTCCACTAGTCATTCTAGAAGGTGTTGCATGAACCTTCACTATCTAGCCTCTCAGCTGAAATCAAGTTCAAATGCATATCTAGAATATGCATGACATTCTTCAAGATTAATTGTGTATCATTCTCCATCTCCAAATAAACATCTCCTTTTCCTGAAACTTTTCAAATATCATTATCTCCCATTCTAACAACACCAAAATCACATGGTGTGTAAGAAGAGAAGAATTCCCTTTGAGATGTTACGTGAATGGTAGCTCCATTGTCAACTACCCAACTAGCCTTGTGGGTACATGGTTTACAATGTTTTCTTTAGTGACAACAATGAATTCCTCAGCAACATTGGTTTGTCATCCTCATTGCTGTCATTTTGGGTTTTCCCCTTACCTTTGTTCTTCTTGTAATCTTTCTTGAACTTTCGACAAAACTTCTTTATGTGACCCTTCTATTTACAATGATGAACTCCACATTGGCTTATTAATTTGACTTTCCTTTGCTTTTATCCTAGGACTTTGAACCTTTGGTTTGACTCATCATCTTGGAATCTGCAACAAGACCATCTTGCTGCGATGAAGTGAATTCTTATACTTTTCTTCTCATTTTTTCATTTAGGACTCCACTTTTGACAAACTCCACATTTACTACACCGTTTGGTATAGAATTGGTGATTGAAATCTTCAAAGTCTCCCAAGACTATGGTAGGGATGCCAGCACC
The DNA here is from genome assembly GCA_030144865.1 of Tinospora cordifolia. NCBI lineage: Eukaryota > Viridiplantae > Streptophyta > Magnoliopsida > Ranunculales > Menispermaceae > Tinospora > Tinospora cordifolia. The sequence continues at coordinate 7,959 of JAJIYU010003918.1, forward strand.
AAAAGAGCGAGTACTTCATTGTCAAAATTAATTCCCATCCTTAACAGTTGCTCCATGATCCAATTTTTTTAAATAATATAAAATAAATAAATTATTTTTAAAATATCCAACTCACCAAAATTATACAAAACATACCAAACTTTCAACAGTGTTTTGCCACATGTGTGTCCACCCGACGGTTTGGGGAGTTTACATGGTTGTTTGGGGAGACCATGTATGAAGGCGCTTTTACAATAAAATGTCTTCAATAGGCCTTTTTTGCAAAAATGCTTCGTGGAGGTAAAAAAGCCTCCTGAAGGCCTTTTTTTTTTTTGTAAAAACGCCTTCACTTGCTCACTGTTCAAACCTGAACAGTAGTAAAAATCGAGCAAGTAAAAACCCAAATCCAGCAAATGCCTTCCATTTTTTGCCCTAACCGTGAAGACTGCCATCGTTCCGTCGCTGTGAAGTGGTCGTTGTGTAGTTATCATTGCCGTAAAAACTACTGTCATTTCGTTGTCATGCAGGTATTCGTCACCGTGAAGTGGTGGTCGCTGTCGCCGTGAAGTGGTGGTCACCGTCGCCGTGAAGTGGTCGCTATCATTACTCTTCTCTTCATCATCTGTAGGTAGGAAAATATTGGAGCCAGCGACAAAAATCTTTTTTCACCATTCGTTTCTATTTTTCACTATATTTGATTGAGAATGTGTTTTTTGCTACCTTCATCCACCCCTACCTAATCCTACCATATTCTTTTTGTCTTCAAAAGGCATAAAATTGTTTTAAACCTATGTTGTGGTGTAAATTTTCAAGTAGTTATTGAATCTACCCTTTGTTCTTTGAAAGTGTTGGTTTATTTGTGTTCTGGTCTTAAGGATAGAATCATGTAGGCATCATAGGCATTGGGTGGCTGAGAAATTAGGAGCTGAAGCTGCAAGTTTGGAACTCGAGTTCGCCAAGAAGATACTCTCTATTAATGCTAAGAACTATCATACTTGGTTCCACAGGCAGGTATACTACATATCTTTTCAAAAAAAACTTCTTCTTTTCAATTTTTTATTTTTATTTTTATTTTCATGAAGCTAAGACTAGACTCTCAGGTGGCCTACCCACAAAAACCAAACCTTATTTTTCATTTTCTTCATCTTGAGATTTTTGTCATGTCATCTAAGCAATAACCTCATGAAGTGTGAAGTAATAATAAATTTTGAACAAACTCCTTCAGAAAAAATATATCTTGTAACTGTAATCTGATATGCATGAGGTAGTTTTGAGTTATAATGCTTTCTATTTTTCTACATTCCTATGCTAAGCTAGGCAAACTCATTTAGAAAATCTCTGCCATTAACATGTAATGCTGCATTTCTTCTCTAGATGCAAGAAACTTGTTTTTAGTACAATGAGTACGCTTGTTCTATTCTTAAGCTAGCCAAACATCTTTGGGTTTGCTTAACGATTTTACCATTCAATGACTCCCACCTTTGACTTTATTATGCTTGATATTTCTTGCTATTCTCAAAATCAAACATGTGGCTTGAACAATCTAGAGATATGAGCGGACCTAACTAAATGAAAATCATCCAAAACAACCTTTATCTCCTTCAGGCAATGATGGCACAAACATTTCTATTTTTTATTCTCAAAGAATCTAATAGTCAATGCAAGCATTGTCCATGCAGTGGGTTATTCTCGCTGTGAAGTCGTCTATTGATTATATTACATTTATTTTATTTGATATTTTCCATTGCTCTTGCTTGTTTTTTACTTTAAATCTCTTGATTTTGATTATTTAAATAATACCTGGGTTAGCAAATCAATAAGTAGTGGGAGTCAAATTACTTAAAATTTTGAGATTTTGGGTCTTTTTCTTGATTCATATTTTTGATGGTTTTTTGAACATAGAGTATATTTTAACGTTAATCCTTTCCAATAAGAGAGAAAGATGGAAAGATATTTGCTAATTACAAAATTAGTAACTGGTTTTATGCAGTATTAGAAATTCATTTTACTAAAACAATTGGAAAGTAGCTTTATCAAAGTAGTTGTATTACAATTACAATTAGAGAGTTATCTGAGAGCTTATATAACAATATGATAATTTATATTTCCTGCTTTTGAAAGGCATTGTGGTAATTGCCATCTAATGTTTTAATTCTCATACTGTCCATTTTTTATAATATTTTTTTTCTTTTTATTGTGGTGATTGTGCATGTGAACGTAGATGGAAGACAAATTTGTTTCCGTGCTATGTTATTCTAATGGAAAAGTAGTATCCAATGCCCAAGGTGTATCATACGATCATATGCCATCTAACATTACAAGAGTTTTATTTGGTGTTGGATTTGAGGAGTTTGAAAGAACCGTTCGTAATGTATGCACTACAGATATCTGATGGAACAAGAATCAACATGACATATATCTATCCTTTGGTTTATGGTGTTGGAATGGTAAACTTTATAAGTTTTTCAATCACAAATGATGAAAATTTAAGACATATATTTGTTATGTTGGGAGAGATGCCACCACCTAATAATATGGAGATTTATGTTGATGTTATCAGTGGGCTTCCAACTCATTGCCGTGTAGATGATTTGTCAAGGAACGAAAACTATGTTATATGTAATGCACCAAGGTCATTAGAGGATGTTGGTCCAAGTACAATGTCACCTATTGTCCCCGTGACACTTTACATGATGGTCATTGCGATTTCGATGACGAAGGTGATAATGATAAGGATGATGATTACCATGGAGAAATCATTGTTGATTCGGAAGGTAATAGTGATAATGATGAAACGATAAAGAGATTTAATTATGTTCATTTTGGGCATACATTAATGAAGATGATAGATCAAGATCAGTCTATGAACCAACTAGTGTTACCGGATGACGTTCACTTTGGGTTAAGCATGGATATGAGATTCCATCTTAAAGCAATACACCCCAACACACTATGTCACGATATGAGGTTCCATCTCCAAGCTTTATGGAACTTAATGTGTGAGCTTTGACACCTATGTCGGATGACCAAAATAGTGTAAGTTTGGGTTGGAATGAGACACATGACCTATAAAAAGGGCTAACATTTTTTAGTAAAAATGACTTGCAGCACACAGTGAAATGACGTTGCATAGTACAACAATGTATGTTGTGGTTGATTCTGAACCTAATGTATGGTCTGTAAGATGCAAGAAATGAAAAGATGGCTGCTGGTGGAGGGTTAGGGCTGTAAACGCAAGAAGATAGGAATGTTTGAGATCACAAAGTGTAAAGGAATACATACATGTATGTTTCCTCGAATGTCTCAAGAACATAAACAATTAGATTCATCACTAATATTTCTGGAGATATTGGACATTGTGAAGCAAGATCCAAATGTTTCCATAAGAACACTTAATGCATTTGTGAAAGAGAAGTACAAGTATGATGTTCATTATAGGAGAGTGTGGCTAGCAAGAACAAAAGCGATTAAAAAATCATTTGGGGATTGGGATGAGTCATACAATGTTTTTCCCATATGGATAGATGTCTTGATTGCAACTAACCCTAGCACAATGACGAGATTGCATCATTATGGAGATGACCTTGAAAATCTGGGAGTAGTTGTTTTTCGTCGTTGTTTTTGGGCCTTTGGTGCTTCAATTGAGGGATCTAAATATTGTAGGCCCATTATACAAATTGATGGTTCACACCTATATAGTAAATTCTGTAGAAAGATACTTATTGCCATGAGTATTGATGCTGCTTGTCACATATTTTCCCTGGCTTTCACAATTGTTGAACAAGAAAATAATGATAATTGGGCATGGTTTCTTAGGATCCTCCGCTATCAAGTAACAAACAGATATAATATTTGCTTGATCAGTGATCGCCATTAGGTATCCTAGCTACCGTTCAAGACCCAAATAATGGTTGGGCTGAGCCCCATGCACATCACAGATTTTATTTGCGTCATGTTGCTAGTAACTTCAATGAAAAATTTCACGATGAGGAGTTGAGACAACTAGTTAAGAAAGTTGGTTCACAACATCAACTGCGCAAATTTGTAGAGGTTATGACATCACTTGAAAGTAAACGAGATGGTTACACCAAATGGTTTACTCGATTAGACTCAAAGCAGTGGACTATGACTCATGATAGTGGTATGCGATATTGTTAGATGACATCTAATATTGCTGGTTAGTTGTTAATAATATGTAATAATATGTTGTGTTTAATATATTTACATAATTTCTTTAATTGTTGATATGAAATATCTCAAACTTGTTGTTTTTTGTATGTGCAGAAAGCTTTAATGGTGTCTTAAAGGGTGCACGAATGTATCCTATTATTGCATTGACACAGTTGACATATTATAGAACAGTTGCATGGTTCGAGAAAAGGTGAAATGAAATTGAGAAAACACTCTATAGGGGGAATATTTATACAAAATATGCAGTTTAGAAGATGTCAGATTGGGCGGCTAAGGTAGGAAATCGTATTGTAACTTTGATAGATCGTCAAGATGAAACATTTGAGGTTGTTATGAGTCTGCAAAATGCTTATTTGAACAAGGGTGGTAACAAACAAGTAGTTAATCTACTACAACAGGGTTTGTAACTATGGGAAATGACAGTGCTATGAAATTCCATGTTCTCATGTACAAGCAGTATGTCAATATGCTAGTCTTGATTGTGATGCATATATAGAAAAGTAGTACCGCATCGATAATTACCTCAAGTGTTATGAGCCACATTTTCATCCAATTTTGCATTAATCTTATTGGCCCCTTTGTAGCCTTGCATGTTAAGTGTATCTAAATTATCATTGTGTTCACAAATCAGGACTACCAAAGACATCATGCAAAATTAATGAGACGGATGTACAAGAGTCGTCTTCAAGGATTTATTGTGGTTATTGTAAACACGAGGGCCATAATCGACGTAGTTGTCCAAGTCATCGTAGAAATATAAATTGAACTCATGTATTCTATTTTGTCATTGTTTGACAAGAACTTAATGTTATGCGACAATGTTATGGTATTTTCTTTTATATTTCACCTACATTAAAATTTGTTTTTTCATTATTTATGCTTTATTTTAATGTGCATACTATAGTTTTAGATGGATCTAGGGCCTATAGATTCATCCGTGTTAATGTTTCAGGGATGTCATCGTTCTACTTTTATTTGGGAGGGACAGGTACCTAAGTTATTACTCTAAGAAGTTGTGTCATTTTTTAACTACTAACAATGCCTTTGTTATGTTGCAAGACTTACTTGAGTTACAATGTTGTTGCAGACAAACAATAATTAATCGTACATTTTCCATGGATGATCGTATTATCCCCCATTTACAGAGAGCAGAATTTTATGGGCTTGCACACCTCGGGTTTATAGAGTTGGATTAACACTTGATCACTGCATTGGTTGAATGATGAAGACAAGAGATTCATACATTTCATTTGGCGAGTATGTGAGGCGACCATCACTCTACAGGATGTTGAGGTTCTATTGCGCCTTCCTGTTGATGGGCTTCTTGTTACTAGGTAAACGAATTTGGATTATGATGATATTTGTTCTGAGTTGCTGGGATTTGTTCCAGAGGGAACAGATAGACGGGGTGGTCATCTAAAGCTATCAGTACTTAATCAAAGAGTGACATCCCTTCCAGATGCCACAACTATTCAAGTTAATCAATATGCGAGAGCGTATATTATGCAACTAATTGGAGGTTGTTTATTTTCAGATTAGTCAAACAATTTAGTACACTTAGGATATTTTTCATTACTTATTGATTTTGACCAAGCTGGCGAATATTCATGGGGGGTAGTGCTACATTGGCATGGTTGTATCGTCAGATGTGTCGAGTAGTAGATTATGAGAAAAAAAGAGTATCTGGTACGTTGATTTCATTACAATTATGGGCATGAGACCGATTTCCTTTTCTATGTCCACAAAGACGGGACAATATTAATAATGATCCTCATCCACATCTACCATTACCGTCGCCATTAGGATATGAGTAATGTGGAATGGTAGTTAACCTGTATGATCCTTATATTAATAGCGTTAACATTTAAATTTTTTTTTGTGTTTCTATTTGTATTGCAAGTGGAGAAATGCATTACTTACCACTCATGTTCCAATGCATGTGTTGGTTATGTACAAAGAGTTGTTGGATATGCAGTCATTTCAGCAGATATCTTTCATTATATTTGAATTGCTTATTGTAAACCATATGTTAGGATTTGACCTTAAACCCATAGTAAAAAAATATGTCATTGTGTTACAGGTCATTTGGATGCCATACACAGATGACATAATCAAAGATTTGCCAGAGTATTGCCGACGAGGTAGAGACATTCGACGCACTGTCTTACCACTCATCTGTTTTGCTGTTGTTGAGCATCATATGCTTGATCAGGTATTGTGGCAATTTGGAATGTATCAGCCTATTCCCGAACCATGTAGTACAAATGTTGATCTTCACAATACAAATATGAGAGGTCAATCTAATTATGATTGGCTTATAATGCATCAGAGGTTTATTGAGCAATAGGAAAAACGAGCAGACTATTTAGCTGAAGGGATAGTACATGCTTCTCATGTACCATATACGGATAATTATTTTGATCCCTACATGGTTTGGTGCTAAAAAATAACACGGAGATATATGACGATAAACAGGGCGAGATTTATTACTTGGTTTGTATATCTCTTTCATTTCACATTATAAATTTTGTGATTAAAGATTTATCATTACAAATAATTTACATTTTTTTCTCTTGTTTGTCGATGCTTAGGCAAGCCAGATAACTTATATATACATGCTCAGTCAACATAGCAATGATACATCTATAAGGGAGATTGAGAGGGTCACATTATCTTCACTGCAAACAGTTCAAGTAGCGTACATGATACACAGAGAAGGTGAAGAGCGTATGCCATCTTTATATGATCGTATTTCAATGACTCACAATACTCCATTTGAGTCATACTCTAATGTTCAAGCTTCAACGTCACAAGATGTCATATTCTTATTCGATGCAAGTATGTTCCCATTCAGTGGTACCTTCCATGATGAAACAAATGAACAAGTGCATGAAGATGAAGATCAACCTCATCTCCAACCTCTTGTCAAGCCTCCTGACGAACAACCATTGCAACAATACACAAGAAGACATCTAAGAAGAAACAAAAGATGCCATTGGCCACATTGTAGGACAAAATGATGATATTTTTTGGTGTTTTGGATTTTTTTTTATTGTAATTTTATGCAGTTTTTAAATGAAAGAAAAAAGAAGTGTATATGGTTACTATATTAATGACAATTTTGGACTTTTTATTGTAATGTTATGCGGTGATTAATTACATGTTAACTATAATCTTTTAGTTGGATGATGAATATAACTTTGTTGTTTTTTTTTCTTTTTCTAATCATATGCTTCTTATTTCAGTTTACGTTTCATTAATGACAATTTTCTTAAAAAAGAGATGACGCATCCAAATTTTGATCTGGGGGTCTAAAAATTATTCCATTGTTTCCAGGTATTCGTGGGAGGCAATTACAACTTGCTGCAAGTGGTCTTGCAAGAAAATCCCTCCTGGATTGCCGGCAGTGAGCAAAAATAGGTTTGACGTTAAACTGTTCTCACCGAAGACTTGGAAAAGAAATGATGCATCTAAATTTTGATCTAGGAGTCCAAAAATTATTCCATCACTTCCGGTTGTTCGTGGGAGGCAATTACAACTTGCTAGAAGTGGTCTCGCGAGAAAACTCCTCCCGAATTTCTCGCAGTGAGCAGAAATAGGTTTGACATTAAACAATTCTCATCGAAGACTTGAAAAAGAAGTGATACATCCAAATTTTGATTCGGGATCCAAAAATTATTCTATCGTTCCAGGTGTTTGTGGGAGGCAATTACAAATTGTTGGAAGTGGTCCCATGAGAAAACCCCTCTCAGATTGCTCACAAACTTGGTAATGGGGCCATTTACACTGAAGACATCTTTTCAAAAGACGTCTTCATATTATCCTATTTTGAAGACGTTTTTTTGTAAAAATGGCTTCATATATAGACATGACGAAAATTGGAAACTGCCAGGTGGATACACATGTGGCAAAACACTATTGAAAGTTGGGTGTATTTTGTATAATTTTGGTGAGTTGGGTATTTTAAAAACAATTTATTTATTTTATATTATTTAAAAAAGTCCCTCCACGATCCCTTGCATTTCATTTAGATAATCTGTCATCGACATACCCTCCCGGTACTTCATCTGGAGTAGTAAAATACCCCGAAAATTTGTATGAAATTTGATTAAATGAAATATTAATCACTGAAAATTTTATGAAGTTTTTGGAATACAAGATTATGTAGCCAAGATGAGAAATGAAATTAATTGAAGGGAATTTGCGAAAATTTTGGTGAAAAAAATTACATATATATATATTTGGAGACCGCAGTAACACGATGAAAAATCTGAAAAAAAAGAATGTTTTGTGTATAGAAGAGCCTTGGAAATCCTAAATTGAAAAAATAGCAAGTTTCCTGTGTTGATGACACTCCAAACTTGTCAATTTCTACCCATTGAAACTCTATATAAACATTGTTTGAGCTCTCATTCTCTTTATCCCATCAAGAACTGACAAGTCCTTCTTGCTCTTGCTGCTTCCCTCTTTTTCTTTAGCTGTTCTAAATAGTAATTGGGTAGTAGTAACAAAGTACCACACAAATTCTTGTGCTAACAGTTGGAAAAATTTGTAGGAGATTCAACTGAAGGTTCAATAATGAGTTTACTATTTAAGATGGAGATAATTTTCAACTTTTACTTTATTATTTTGATTTAAATAAGGCTTGCATGTATGTGATACTCTTACTATGCATGATCAGTTATTTTACGTATCATGTAGAAAATGCATGCTTCAGCTTACATTAATAAATATGTATGCTATGTGCAGATATGAGCTATGCTCTATTGTTACTATGCTTGCATATTTAATTTTTGTTTAGAGTTTCGTTTATTTACATGAATGATATATTTTATACTTAATCAAAGATTCATTGAGGTTCTAACCACGTACTGGTGCAAAGAAAGATTTCTTCAAGTGTGTTCCAACTATGCTGGACCTTTGACTTAGAACTGGGTGTTAGGATTGACTCTAGAGTAAACAGGATTTTAAGAGTGATCCCACTTCACAAAGAAGGGTTTGAGTTTCATGAATGATCTCTCTCTTTAGATTTGGAATACAAAGATTAACCCCTTTCGGTCTTAATTATAATTACAAATAATGAACTGTTTGAGTCACATAATATTTTGAAAGTGCTTGACATGTTTGCCTTATTTGTTGAAATAATGATTTAAATATTTGAAATGATTAATTAGCTTCAAGCTCACCCTTGTTTTTAATCTTTCAAGAAATTAATATATCAAGGCCTTATGGAAGACTCTTAGATTAAATTTTTGAGATTTTATTTAATTGTAGGGCATGTTGGCCCAATTTATTTTGTTCAAGTTTTAAAGTTATTTTTTTTGTTGTAATAGATATAAAGGCTATGTAACTCTGAATTTTAAAAATAATTAATAACATGAAATTATTTTATTTAAATGTTTCCAAATGTTATTTTTCTAAATTATGACATGAGTTAATATTATTCAGAAAGTTCTAAAGAGTTGAAAATTTGAGTTAATGGGATTTAATTTATAGTATGATGGTATTATTATTTTTTATAAAATATATTTGTAACATGAGGCCCATCTCAAGGATTCAGGAAGAGAAAAAGGAAAGAAGATAATGTAACATGGGGTCTATCTATCGGATGGACCAAAATAGAAAGAAATTATCGTTGGATGACGTGGGCTTGAGGTATTGGAGGTGGGATATTACAAGTAGCCTTGTCAAATAAAATAATTTGTTGTTGTCGGTCTTAGAAGCGTGCAACTCTTCTAGCTTGTTTCACAATGTTCGTGCATGAGTCTCATTGCTAATGTGATTGTAGACCTTATCTTTGACAAACTGTCGGATGAAGCTATAGGCTCAGTCATGTTGGAATTCCCATTCCTTGTCTGTCTTATCATCGGGTTTAGTCATATTAAACACCGGTAGATGCATCTTTGTCACAAATAAGAGATCCTTCATATTGTTTCTCTATATGTGGTAATTTATGTCATTTCAATTAATCATTTTGCGCGTCTTCACCTCCATAGTCCTGACTAGGCTTTAAAAAGAGTAAATAATAATCTAACTTATTTTCTGATGTGGAGGGTCCGCCTTAGTGGCAACCACAGAATATACGATAAGTAGATATTAATACATCAATAAAGCTCTAATATCAATTGTTGGAAAAATAACACAAATTAAATAATATTTTCCCTTGATGTAACGGAAGAGTGGACTAATAGGACATGCATATACAAGATAAATTAAATACGAGCAAAATAAATGAAATAAATAATTAAAATGGCACAAGAGAATTTAACGTGGTTCACTTTTGATTCAATGGAAGAGTGGACTGATAGGATAAGCAGATACAAGATAAAGTAAATATGAACAAATTAAGTAAATAAAATAAATAATTAACATGACACAAGAGAATTTAACGTCGTTCACCTTTGATTCAACAAAAGAGTGGACCGATAAGACAAGTAGATACAAGATAAATCAAATATTAGCAAAGTAAATGAAATAAATAATTGAAATGGTACAAGAGAATTTAACATGGTTCACCTTTGATTTAGGCTACATTCATAGGACAAACTCCAAAGTTTCTTCTACTAGTAAAATAGTACGCTTATAAGAGGGACTTCTCTAAAAAAATACCAAAGGTATAATCCCGAAATTAACCGAAAATAGTAAGACTCAAGTGTTTATATAAAACCCCAATTAACTTTATTATTTTGTCACGCCCCAATCAATTTCTCCCTCTCTCCCAACAAACTCTTTAAATCAAAATTGCTTTGACCTCTACTAGGTACTCATATACAAATTGTTATTGTGTTTGTGTTGATGTGTTTACAAATAAACAAGTGCCTATTTATAGACATAAGTGAAATAATTACAACCACAAATTTGCTTTCACCACATATTAAATTTTGTTCCACCAATACCACTCAACTTCATCAACTCCCCTTCGTTTCACCAACACCACTCTAACTTCACTAACACTACTCAACGTCACTAAAACCACTCAACTCTTTATTTTTATTTTAGTTTCATTTTTAATTATGGTACCATAACAGGCGATCTGTAATAAACTGTTCGTTTGTTGAAGATGGAGTGTGGTCGGTGTAATTCCAGCAGTCTTAGAATTATGAGATGACGCAAATAATAAAAAAGCAAAATATATACATGCCCAACCATTACCAACCTCTCTCTCTCTCTCTCTCTCTCTCTCTCTCTCTCGCGTTTTTATTTTAATCAATTTGCAATAAAGATTAAGGACGGTGTGGGGATTCTGCTTTTGGGGTTCTTACGCTTTGCTTCGTTGGAATTGATAGGTGAAATGGCTAAAATCTGATTTCGCTTTCCCCTTTGTGTCTATATTTGAGAAAGACAATTATTCTTCACTTTGGGAGAGAATATATATTTTAGATGCTCTTGAGAAGTACGCAGGCTCCTGAGCATGGATAATATATTATATTATTACTTGCAAGAACTGGAAAAATGGAAGAGCATATTTGCTTTTAGTACCCTTTTCTCTTCCAACGTGCCCACATTATTCCTTAAACAATTATATAAGGAATTGATATGAACATATAGATTTGACATTTTTAACAAGTTGGTGGTTCTACCTTGTCTTGCAAATCTTTTACTTAGCAACAGGTCAGCTTCGCCTCAGTATACAGTCATTTTTTGCTTTTCTGACATGGGCAACAGCTTTTCTAAGAATTTAAAATATCTTACCTTGAAAGGCCTTGAGTTTCAATGAGACTTGTATATTAATATCTATGGTACTTAGCCGATAAATAGCTCATCGCTCACAAAATAAAAGCCAAGTTCAATATGCTTATTTGTCCTTGCGCGTGTTGTACAGGGTTTGCAACCAATGGGACTGCACTCTAATTATTGCACCAAACAGCAGGAGGAGATGCTAAAGACAATTTTAGTTCAAAGCCCATACGGTGTGCTTCACTGAATTCCACCGGGATAGTATGATACTTCTTCAGTTGCTAAGTAATTGGATTAGGACCAAGCAACATAAGAAACGTTTACTTAGCAACATTTGCAGGTTGTGGAAAAGGACGCATCTTACCAAGGGAATAAACCCAACAAAATGAGCAATCTGTATTAGATGATGACCCATTGCACTTGTTCAAAATGGAAGATTAATCACAAGTATTTGAATGTGGAAATGTAGAACCATCAGGAAACAGTGAAACATATGGAAGGATTTAGTCATGAAGAACGAAGTTGAATCAAACACAAACAAACCATCACTGAGTTCCCTCGAGACCAAAATTCATGTGAGTATCGGTCCTTCAAAAAATAAGAATGAAATCAAAATAATTTGATTATCAAGAGCAAACAAGGAGGCATAAATGAGTTTTTTGGAAATTTGAGGAATATGTAACAGATCTAGATTATTCAAGTGTAATAACTTAGAAGAAACTTGGGATTGAAAAGATGAACTTCCATTTGTATTGATCAACAAATCTGACCCATTTCCAACTAAAACTTCTAATTGCTAGTCTATTCAGCACTCTGCATCAGATTTGTAGGATCAGGTGTAAAATGCATGACGTGTCACACCTGAATCTGGAAACCAGTTTGAGTCCCAACAAGTACTAGAATTGTAAACCTTCATATTCATGACTGCAAGAAAATCCATCTTATCATTCTAAGCAATGATGGCATGCATAAGACTGGAAGAAGAAGAAAAAGAAGAACCAGGTAAGAGATTGGTAAAAAATGATTTATCAAATCTATAGAAGTAATTAAGAGCAATGTGCTCAATCTTGACACGTATTTGACACTGAGGTTTAGAACTGGATTACCAAGCATGACGAAAACCACCACAATGCTCAGCATTCCGTCTACCCTGTGCATTAGAAGACTGACCACAACCATGAAATTATTAGAGAAACCTCCTCTACCATGAAAATCACCTTTGCATCCATGTTTTTCCATGCTTTTCAATTCATTATTCTTGAGCCAAAAGGAAAGAATCAATTTCTACACTGTATAATCATCCAATCAAGAAGTGACAAACAACATAGGAATCGTACCCTTCAAATAATCCTCCAAAGATTGCAAGATTGCAACTTCGTGGAAAAATGACCAACTGAGGCAAGAATATCAATGCAATTTTTCATTTTTAGAAGATAAGTATTGATTGAAAGTGATTCTCTCCCTTTGTTTGGTAATTTCTTTTTAAATTGGAAAATCTTTGCAGGAACTTGTGATGCGAAGTATTGCTCTAAGTTTTGCTAAATTTGAGCAGAGTATTCACAACCTACCATACGAGTTAACAAACTCTCAGTCATAGAGGAAAGTAGCCATGAGATTAATAGTTGGGCATGTTCCCAATCTAGAAATGCGTGATTGAATCTGTTTGCACATTCGTCTCCATGAGAAAGAAATTTAACAGGAGCAGAATTGAGATGAAGAAAATCTTGAAAGTTTAAGACCACTAAAGGCAGAAAAAACTTGTTGCTTCCAAAAAAGAAAATTATCTTTTTCTATGATGTCCAGCATTATCTACATCAGCTTGTGTTACTGACTTTACCAACCTCAGAATTCAAATGCTCTGATGCTATATTATGAAAAGGAAAGAATTAACATAACCAAAAGAAGATGAACAAAGAAAATTAAGTAAAAAAGAAAGAAAGAAAGAAAGAAAGAAAGGATGAATACAAAGAAGAAAATGTATTCTCTACAACCATGAAAGATCTCAACTCAATATCACAATCTCAGTACAACAACTCTTTATATAGCTAAAGAAAATCTCTATAACTAACAAACACAAATTTGACAACATAACTTAACAAACTGTCACCGGCTGTTACATTATTATTATCATAATTACAGAAAGAGATCAATTGAAATTGATGGAAATCAATACCTAGGAAACTTTGCAGAGAGTTGCACTATTATATTTGTAGGAAACTAATATCTAGTATATTGAAAATAAATAGATTGAAAAGATGTTACCAAATATGGGAGAATTTCAAGATTTAATGTTTCACATGCTCATTTTTCCTACAATCCAAACCTCACAAGGAATCACACCAAGTGGTGAATGTGATTTGTTTTCACAGCCCTCATGCCTTACTGATTTGATTCCAATAATGAACTTTCAATTGTATAAGAAATATTGGAGGAGAAAGAGTGACTTGTGGTTTTCTTTTTTTTTTTCAATGATCACTAACCATGTGTGCAAGATTGACACATATTTGCACATAAAACAAGACTTATTATCCAACTTAAATAACTCTTTTTTATCTTAATCTACATCATCTTAATAACTAACCATGGTTATGATAACCAAGGTTATGGTATAAAACCCATTTATTCGGATTGCCATGCGGCAACTGCATGAGATTAAAATCAATATTTTCCACTGGCAAATGATGTGTGCAAGCATAAACAAGTTGAAACATACACATAGGTGTCGTAATTTTGATACATTACATAAACTCTCATTCATTGTTTGTATGGGACTAATCTCATCTTTCAAATGGGCAACGTGACTGTAAGAACACTTTCAAATGGGGCTTTATATTAGAAGCTCGTGAAGAGTCAAAATAAAATGTGCCAGAAAATATCAATGATCAATTTGAAAGTAGACGTATGTGGTTGTTTATTTCGGAATCATTGTATCTTCCAATAGGAAAAAGACTTATTCAGAGATTGGCTGGTAAACAAACTGCAAATTTGATAGTTATGCTAGTAATTAAAATTGTAAACATAAATGTAAGTTTTTTACAATGGTAGACTGTCCTGGCATGCAGCTTAGTTATATAATAGGTAAATATAAAACAGTCAAAGAAAGCAAATAAATTCTGTCAAGTTTTTATTACCCATGCTCAAGGTTAATGTGAAATAGCTTTATACAATATAGTCGAATAATAGCACAATTCACAGAAACCACCTTGCAGACTACATGTTTATTCCTACTCTTAAATAAGGAAAGAGTACCGCTGTAGTTGATACTCTATTGTAACATTAATGGTATATAAAAACGAACATCTCCATCTGCTACCTTGTATTGTAACACCAGCTCTGTTCATAGAGATTTGTACTGCTCGATCAAAGAAGAGGCATGTAGGCGCGATGTTGGTATCACAGTGCACCCCAGACTTTGAAGAAAAGCAATCTGAACTCAGCACACGACAAACACAAACCACAAAAACAGATTAATGGAAGTTGCATTCTTCTTGCAACAGGTGCAAAGTTGAGAGCAGCATCTCCAAGTTGTCATATAGACATGGCTTCTAGCAATATTCATAGATTATCTCAATCGTTAGGTAATACCAACAATTGGGTATTTGAGGCTTGAGTTCTAAGCCTGCCTGATAAACACTCCTTGTTACAAGGTTTATGCTTCTAGGTTCACGTAGACTCACAAAGTTAGAATGGAGTTTTATCATCATGAAACAAAGTTTTTAACAAATGAATTTCACAGTACATAAGAGGAAAATTAGAAGATCTTGATCTTAGCTGGTAATCTCCGACATCAACCACAGAACAAATCCCCTTGATACTTTCTAAATATAGTTTCTCATTAGTAGATATCATAAGCATCATAGAACATTTCAATAATAGGCCAATGAGCACTTTTATACTTTGTTGAGAAGCTTTATACGGGTCATTTAATAAGCAAGTCAACCTCAAAAATATGCATAAGTTAGACATCAAATACAAATAGAAAGACATTTAGAAATTTTAGTCTTGACATTAGAATCCAGTTACATATGTAGCTACCTGTTTTGATGTAGCAGCAGATGAACCCATTGCATTCTCCATCCTTAGTCTCATGAAATGTTCCTACATAAAGCAGAAAGTATTAAAATAGACATGAAACTCTTAATAAATGGATTCAACCACAAGCTAAAACTTTTGATCTAAACATGCATGGGAGGAAAAGTGAAATCTGCTGTGTAGTGGCAAATTAGCAAATATCTCTCAAGGTACGAAAACTTTTGATCTAAACATGTAGGGGCTACTCATGGAATATTATATTAAAGCTCTCGTTATTAATATATCAAATCAAGTAATAATCTCATTTCTATAGATACCGATTGATAATTCTTCCTGTCTCCAGTAATTACAAGCTATATATCATCCTATATTGGACTGGAGTAGTATGTGCAGCCAGTTATCTTCACATTTCTTAATTCCTCGCCCTAACAAGAATGATGCCTATGTGCTTAAAGTAAACATGGATCAGAGTACTTCCAGATTGTCAACTCTTTTATATATTGCAAGCAATGAAGACAATGAATTCTAGCACAAGTATTCTAGATCAATTTATCATTGCAAGAAAAAAAAACCTCGTGTTGACACTGGACGTTCAAAATAAATAAATTGCATGTCACGGCAAAATATTAGCAAGGAAGTCTTAAAATTTTGCCCTAAACTTCAATCACTTAAAAATTTGGAATCAATTCAAGGAAGTCCCGTTCCACATTAGATCTTTTGCATAAATTTGGCAATAAAGAGAAGTTCAAGGAATTCTATTTTATTGTTGTGCAGATTACTTCTTTAGATATATTAATGTCAACATAATCATATAATAGTAATTACTTGACACATATAAAATGCATAAGAGTGAACTAGTTGACTTACAATGGACAACAAAATGATCAACAAATTTTCAATCCAACAAGAAAACGAAACATCTATGTGGGGAGAGAGACATAGATGGAATCTCCACTGAAACATGAAGTGTTAAGACATTAATATTCAGAGATGGTGCTCACAGTAGTTGAGAAGACATTCGTAATTAGTTACGACAAACACATGAGAATTGCCCATATTTCAGAGGAATCAAGAGGGAAGATATTTGTGATACAGATATAGGAGTAGACGCAGTCGAATGGCTCACGATGATGGAGTTCAAAAGAAAATGAAAAGAGAGCATATGGACAAGGAGAGACAACATTGTAGTACTTTTTTATGAAGCAAGAGCAAATGAATATGGGTCTTTCCTGAGGATAATGAAGATTGAGAGAAGCTACAACAAGGAGGTGCTGATACCAAAGGGAGAGGTAGGAGAAGGACGAATAATCTTCAAGGAACGACTGAGACAAATGTTAAAGCTCAAAGAAAAGACAGACAAATAAGAGTATACACCACATAGAATCAAGCAAAAAGAAGACAAGGTCTAGAAAAATGTAGGAAATAAGGAAACAAATGGCACAAAAAGAGACAGAAAGAACAAAAAGAATTGGGAGACAGCCACAATAATCATAAGAAGTTTCCCAAACAGCGAAGGCACAAAAGGTGATGGTAAGCATTATTTTTTTTTTTGAAATAGAAACTTATATTAATAATAAAAATTACAAGAACCGGATGAGATATCCAGGCTTACAAACCAGTACAAGTTTCAAAAGTCTGTAAAATATTCCGACCATTTCCTACCCATTCACCATATGAGTATCCTAGACCTAATTTTGTACAATGAATCCAAGTAGC
>JAJIYU010003919.1:0-25488 GCA_030144865.1 Tinospora cordifolia
TACTTGTTCTTTCATTGGCTGGAACCCGGAACCAATTCTCTTCCTGCGGCGGGATTAGGTGTTGACATTGGATCTGCCATAATCTCCACATCTCCTGCACCACTCTGCAAGCACCCATGATGTGGTTGGTGTTGTCCTCCCCATTCCTGCATAACAGACATATAGATGGGTTAAGAGCATAATGAGGCAATCTCTTCTGAATATTTTCTGTTGTCTTCAACTTCCTAAGGCTTATAATCCAAGCTAAGATCCTCGCTTTCAATGGAGCCTTAATCTTCCATATAAATTCTGCTGGGACTGTTATGTGGCTGGAAGTTGTTGCCGCCAGATTTTGCATAAAAGAGCCGACTGTGAACTTGTTGCTAGGATCTGGCTGCCATATTGGCCTATCCTCCTCTTCTCCTCCTTGCAACTCAAGCTATATAAAACATTTAGGAGATCATTCAGCTCCTCCAGGTGTTCCTCCCCTACTTCTCTATGCAAGTGAAGGTTTCATCCTCTTAGCCTCCTGTTTCCCTCCTCCTCTTCTATTTGAAACTGCTGTATTGGACCTTCCTTTTTTGCCGACAGGTTATAGATATTTGGGAATTTCCTTTTCAGCTCCTATGTCCCACACCATATACTTCCCCAAAAATGATGTGAAGAAGTGTATTTTGGCAGCCCCAAATGATGATACATACTTATTAACAAAACAGATGGGACTTAAACCTTTGGAGTCCCCCAAACAGCATTAGACATGTGGCGTACTGATGCGTAGGAGTTCAAATAACTGATGGGTCCACAAGAGGAGGCAAATAGGCTTGAGTCAGCCAGTAGGGCTAAATCAATGGGCCCACCCACATCAAGGTTCAAAAATCAGTGGCCTTGGTTCTAGACTGAAATTGATAGATGGATTGAGGCCAACGAAGACAGGTTGCATGAAGGAATGGTTGATTTTGCTTTTGGTTCGAGGCCCCATGATGGCAATGGTTTTTCACAAGCTCAATTCGAGATTTTGACTCACCTGATTGCTGAGGAATGTGTAATTGTAGGGGTACAAAGTTCAAACTCAGATTTGAACATGCCACAAGTAGAGAAGCTAACTAAGTTTCTAGGTATGGGGATTGAATTTGGGTTTTGGTTGGCACTTCGAAATTTCCACAAGAGGAAAAGGTGCCCCCAGGTAAGGTGCATCTAATATAGTGGAAGTGTGGAGTCAAGATGTAGAAGCACTCTTCATAGGCTTGGGGAAAGTGTAATTATTGTCTGGACCTGAACTAAGGAAAATACGTCCTATGTAAGGTTTAAAATTGCATAAGGTGGCAAGTGAGGCAGTTTGCTCAAGTGAGGCGAGGTGTAAGCCTCAAGGGGTTTGAGGCATAAGCCTCAATATCTTTGCAAAAAAGTTCAAACACATGCAATTGATTGAAGATATCATTTTATTTAAAGAAACTAATACATTTTGAAGATTTAAGTCTTACTTTATCTTGAGCTAATTTGTTCTAGTATGCACAAATGCCAATACAATTTTTATAAATTGATTGAGTGATTGTTCTCAGAAAAAATAAATTGATTGAGTCATTTATATTATTAGCCAATTAAAGATAAATGAGTAATTAAACGACCATAATGTTCATTAATCATAATAATATCATGGAATCCTAAGACCAAAAAGAAGCGGGAATAGCAAGCTTCCCAAAAAAATTCATACAGTTACAAAAAGTATAACATGAAATTAAGAGTATTCATGGCTCCAAAATGTTCGGAAAAGAGGCTGATTTGAATAGGAGAAGCAGCCATAGGGCTCCTTGGAAGGACATTTTCAGTATTTATGGTAAATTGAAGGAAAGGATTATATGGAAAGTAGGGATAGGGGACAAAGTAGACTTTTGGGGGAAGAAGTGGTGTGGATCAGAAATTCTAAAACAGAAATTTTCCAACGTTTTTAGATTAACAAATTTGAAGGAAGGGCCGGTTGTTGAGTTTAGATCAAGGAGCACAGTGGACAATAGAAATATCTGGGGGTGGGACCTCCATATAAGTAGGAACATAGGAGAAGGATCTATAGAAGAAATTAGTGAGATGAACCTTTTGCAGAATTTCCATCAAGAGGACACCAATGTTGAGGACCGGTCAATATGGATGGGTGAAGGCTAAAAGATTCTTAGTTAGATCTTTCATGACCCACCTTAATGTTAATAGGCCCAACCACCCAACAGTTCCAGTGGATTTCATATGGAGAACAAAAGTTCTTACAAAAACAAGGATGTTAGCTTGGTTAATTAGCTTAAATAAGCTAAATACAGCAGAAAACCTCCAAAGAAAGTTTACTAATATGCTTTTAACCCCTCTATATGCTTGCTGTGCAGGGATAACTCAAAGACCACTTCTCACATTTTTGGTCAATACAAGATGATACAACAGCTTTGGAGAAGGTGGAGAAATAATTATACAGCTTTTGAACCTCCTGTGGACCAAGATCTTTTTAGTATTCCAGCTAATGTAGCTCAAAGAAGGATGCAGCATTATTAGAAGATTATGGTCTATGTAGTTTGGTATACGATGTGGGAAGAAAGAAATAAAAGGATCTTTTTGGATAGGTCTAGGTCGGATAATGTTGTGCGGGAAAGATCTAATGTTTTGTTTGCAACATGGGTTTCTTGTACTAAAATAGAAAAAGGTTACAATTTTGGAGAATAGCTATGTCAAGGAGCAAATATATTACAAAGTCTGTAATCTTGCTAAGTTTGTGGTGCCTTGATATCTCATCAGGCCCCACAGCTTTGTTTATCTTTATTATTAATATAATATTTTATGTTCAAAAAAAAAAAAATGAATCAAAAGAACAACATATAACCACGCATTATGCAATATTAGACTATCATCTATGTCAAACAAGTAATCCAAGTTCAAGTCTATGAAAATCATCCTTTATGTTAATTCCTATAGCTTTAAAAGCGATAATTGATTATAAATTTATAAGTGCAAATGATATTGTCATATAAAACAATAATAAGTTACTAACAAACATTGTTCTCTTCAGGATAGAGCTAATTAAAAATAGGCAAATGGTATCTCTACTCTCCATTTCTTTTCAAGAGGGGTGCACATTCATCTTCTCCCTTCCGACCTTTTTAGGGTTAAATATAATGAAATTCAAACCAAGTGTCATTTAAATGGAAATAAAATGTATACAACGTAATTTAATATACAGTTAAATGAGATGTAAGTAAAATTCTAAAGAAATTTTACATTAAATTCAGATAGGCAAAAGCATCACAGATACACCAATGTGGCTAATGCATCAAGGCTTACATCTCACGTGACTTCAAAAACAATGGTCCTAGTCAAAAGCATCTGCCCAAAAAAAAAAAAAAAAAACATATGACGAAACTATGTGCACAGCTGAAGGTCAATCATTTCAAGAAAAGAGTAGACCTATCAGATGGAACAAGGGTCTCAAATGACAAAGTCAGCCTCATGGAGGGTAAAGACTTTACGAAGTTGAAAAAGAGGGAATTTACAAGGAGGGGACTTTTGATGAGCCACTGTCAAAACCAAAGGAGAAAGAAGTCCTAGAATTGGAGCTAGGTGACACATTACTTTCCACAAGGAAACCAATACTGAACATTTACCAAGGTCAAGTACACTCACCTACATTTAATGTAAATGATGCATGTGCTCTTTCAAATATGAGTAGAACTGAATGTCCTTGGCTCTTCCTAACCTTGTGTTAGCTACTCCTCCAAAGCAATTAGTACTATGTCCATGCACATCAATCTAACGATGGTACCATCTTCTCTTCCCATATTACAATCACACCCGGTAGACAAGGAAATTCCAAGATTTACACCGATTGTGGGTGTGGTCAGTGCAAGAGAGTCTCAGCTTGGTATGCACCAAAGTGGGGGCAAACATTCTCATGATAGCATGGGGAGCATTATTAGAGGTAAAAGATCCATAAAGTCCAATGAAGCCCTAGCAGATTATGCTCACATAATGGGTCTCAAGCTATGCACATTAAAGGGGGATTGGATTCTAGGAGGCCTCAACTTGTTCAAGGGTCCAAACATAAAACTTTCATCAAAGGTTCTTCTAGAAAAAAGGTCAATAAAGGTCGTAGATGAAGATAGTAACTTCAATGTTAGGGGATTGGGTAATGGCTAGAAAGGTCTTGGGTACTCCTTTGGGAAAGTATTGGTCTGTTATTTATTTTTCCATTTGATATGTTGTTTGGGAAGCAAGAAAGGGATGTATTTTCAAAAATGTCAAGATCCATATAAATGGTGTTCTAGAAAGGTCCCTTTTGTTGTTTTCTTCTTGGGTATTGTCATGTAAGTTAAGTCCTGGGTACTCCTTTGGGGAGTGGGTGCAGAATTGGTCAAGTATCCAACAATCCTTATAGTAACACCTTGTATATTCTTGCTGGATAGCTCATCCAGATTTTAATATTATATAATGTTATGTTTCCTTTCAAAAATAAAAGGAAACTGTGAAATACTTTGAGAGTATCTACATTATGGAAATGGACATAAGATGGGGTTTCAAAGGTTTAGATTGGGAAGAATTATCTCAACATCCAGTGGCTTGACAAATCCTTTGACGAAGACGAAGTGAGAGCAGTTGTGTTTAGATGAAATGGGAGTAAATCACCTGGTCCCGACAGTTTCACTTTGGCCTTTTATCAAAAAAAGATCGGAGGTAGTAAAAGACGATGTAATGAATGTATTCAACAAATTTTACCGACATGGAACATTAAATATTCAAGCTAATTGGACTTACAAATTCATGGTGCTTGAAAGATTTTCATCCTATTAGTCTAGTTACAAGTTTGTACAAGATTATATCTAATGTCTTAGCCCCAAGGCTCAAGGTTGTCCTTCATAAAATAATAGTTCCTTACAAATTTGCTTTTGTTGATGAAATGAAGATTTGGATGTCATCAATGAAGTGGTGGAAGAATATAGATTCAAGGGCAAGGCTCAGTGTTTAAAGTAGATCTCACAATGGCTTATGATTCATTTGAATGGGGCCTTTTGGAGTATCTCATATTGGGGAGAGATGGAGGTCATAGATTCAATGGTGAATCTCAAACATCGCATATTCTATTGAGATAAATGGAATGTCACGAAGAAAGTTTAATGGTAGGAGAGGACTTAGACAGAGGAATACATTATCGCCCTTTTTGTTCACTATGGTTGTGGATGGGTTGAGTAGATTGTTATCCCAAGCAAAGTATATTCCTTGATGAGAGGATTCATAGTGGCAAAGGAGAGCACAATGTAGATTCACTTATCTCCAATATGGCAATGACATGTAAATCTTCATGGAAGTTGAGAAGGGAATTGTCCAAAATGCAACATGGTTGCTTCATGGCTTTTGTTTGATGTAGGAGCTCATTGTTCATTTGTCTAAAAGTCAAATGGTGGGTAAGTATGAATATAGATGTTGTACTTGACCATGCTAATATGGTTGGTTAATCTATTGGGACACGGCCTAGAGATATCTCAACCTTCATCTTGGTGGAAATCTATTTGCCTGTTCTTGCCTACTCAAATGTCTACTTGAATGGTAACAAACTTTTTACCTAAGGTTGGAAAATAAACATTGGTCTGATCAGTTCTATTGACTTCTCTTGTGTATTATATGCCAATATTCAAGATTACTTCATCAATTGCAACGCACATTGAGAGGGAAATAACAAAAAAAAAAAAAAAAAAAAAAAAATTCTCTTTTGGGGTGCAAAGAAAGGTTAAGGGTCTCCAAATTTGATTAATCCTATTCTATTAGATAGTGCCCATTAGCTCTGTTGTCACCTGCCTTTTCCTAGAGCTCTAACAGCCCACAATTTAATCAAGATTGACTCTCTTTGATCTATGTCGTCCATAGTCAATCTTTCTAATGACCAGGAAAGGGTATTATGGTGTTTAGACACTTCCAAAAAGAACACTTTGCATATCCCTCTTTAATAGACTTACCATCCACTAGGTCATACGTTATAATTTATTTTACTCTATTTGGCAAGCATATGTTGAAGGTAAGGATTTTTGGGTGGACCTTGGCCCACAAAAGGATTAACAATGTGGAAATGCTGCATAAAAAGTTACCAATGGTATGCCATTCTCCACACTGCTGTACATTCTGTTTGCATGTGAGAGATCGTTTGGACCACATGTTTTTAATGCACTTCTTTTGAAAGGGAAAGTAATTGTATTCATAAGAGATTGTGGCAAAAATCATCATGTTTTTAATGCATTTATCTCAGGGAATTTGGGTAGGTAGCATATATTCTTGGGCCATAGGTTCCTCCTCCCTCTCTCAATTGAGGATGTTTTAACATTGGGTCATATTTCCATCATTGTTGAAAGGGGAAAAGGGTGGCAGTCAGTTTGCCTTTTGTTGCATTGTGGTCATTATTGTTGTAAAGAAACAAAAGAATTTTAGATAATTTTGCTAAAACAAATACACAATTGTGGGAAGGAATGAAGCTTATAGCTAATACATGGATAAACAGCTCTCTTCTAGCCAAAGGGCTTTCCATTAGAGATAGGATGCTAAATTGGGATAATCGTATTTATTTGGGCTGAGTTCTAGGCTGTGGTGTAATTTTAGTTGGATGTTTGTTTGGATCTCACCATTGTTGGTCTGACATATTTGTACATTTCAATTTTCAACAACACACACACACACACATATATATGTACAATATTGCTCTGATTCTGCTTTTAAAAATAGAATAAAATAAAATAAGTTATTGAGTTATAGAATAGCACACATACCATAGGGTGAGCAGAATTTGTCAATATGTCAGGATAGCGTGGATGATATGGACTTAAAAACCCCTCATTTCTCAACTTTTTTGTATCTGTAGACAAAAAGATGATGGGACCCACAGCCTCTAGGACCTGCAGAGAAATGAGTTTTTTCAAATTTCAACCATACTATCATAATATACGCTAAGTAACATGAAAATAAGTTACAAATCATAAAGTCATGAAAGAGAGATGGACATTAAGAGATTTTCTCATATGAATGAACAACTTGCTACAGTTTATGAATTTTCTTTTCTGCTTAGTGGGCATTGGATTTACACACCAGAATGTACAAACAGGAGAATTAGGTCACATATTAGATTACTCCAAAAGCAGTTGGGGTACGTGACATGTTTCTAATCTAAGGACCATTATCTAATTCAGAAATTCACATTCATGCAGCCTCATGTTGCCCAACTAGTTTAGTTCATGAAAGGGAGCTTTATAGTGATTGCCAGAATTTAAGACCTATGATGTACTTGATCTTCCACAAATGATTTGCTATGCTCAAGCAAAAGGAGTCATTCAAAAGAATCCCCCGAGCAACCACTTCATTCTCCTTAAATCTTAACATTTTTCTCCCTCCCCACCCCCCAGCCCAAAATCCAACTTACAGTGCATGTCACCCATAAATAAGCTTTGAACATCGAGATAAATGAGTATAAAACAATAAAGCATTTTCAATGCAAGAACCAAATCTTACTCTGCAGTTTTTTACAAAAAATAATAATAATAATAATACACAAAAACAAATTAAAAATGAAAAAATAAAAAGTAAAAAGTAATAATCAAATAAGTAAATAAATAGTACTACATTGCTTTGAAGAGAGGGTAAATTAGTAAAAACAGTAAAGCATTTTGAAAGCAAGGATCAAAACTTAGCCTGCAGTTTTGCCCTTCATTTACAGTCATCAAGAGGATGCATTACATGCTTTTAGATGGTTAGCATCATTAAATTCAAGGATCAAATGAATACCTCTCCAATCCGGGGACTGACAAAATTTAGGTCCTCATGCAAGCCTTTTATTGGGGGGTCGTAAGAGTCTATGAATTGAACCAGCCTGCCAAGAGAAAAAAAAAAAAGAAAGGAAATATCAGGCCCCACAGCAATGACCTACAAAAACAGTCCGGCAGAGATTGACTTATTTGACCCATAGAAAAGATAAACTAAATAAATAATTTGAAGCCACAACAGAAACATAATAAGGAAAGATCTAGTTAGAAATCATGGATTTTTATTCAAGTAAGCATAACTCGAGTACACAAACAAAACCGTAATAATCATAAAAATAAAATAAATCAATTTGATGTAAAAATATTTTCTTGTTTGCTATTAAAAACAGGTTTTTTTTTGTTAGTTCGAAAACAAACATGGACGTAGTAAATACTTCACTAGATGGAATGAAGTATTTAATCTGTAGGAAATCAAATTAAGTAAAAGATTTCATAAATAAAAATGCTTATGCAAATTAATTTAGAATTTTAATTAACTCAAATAAACCTATAATATGAACAAGATTGAATTAAAAACATTTGTAAGTAATTAAATATCAATGGAATTTATTGTTTCTATTTCACAAAAAAAAGCCATCAAATGATTCAAATCAATAAAAATAAGCATGCAATCATGGTATAGAAACTCTCTGAAGTTCGGCAAACTTCCCCAAATTATTTTTCCTATTTTACTATTGAAAACTTGAACAAAATTTGAGAAACTCTAATAAAATTTTCATTTTTCAATTCAAAAATGAAAAACCTCAAAAAAAAAAAAAAGAATATAATAAAATTTGACAAAAGTTGAGAAATTTTGATTAAATTCTAAAGAGAAGTTAAAAAAATGTTATTTTACTAATGGGAAACAAGAAAAGCAATAATTATGCATTATTTTCAACTTCATTAAACAATATAGCAATATAAATTTTGAAGTTTAACATGATAACAAAATATAAATTTATGTGATATGCTTTACCAAAAAAGAAGAAAAGAAACAAATAAAGACAGAAAGTTGATATACGATAAAAACTTAAAAATAAATTAAATGTGTTCTCAAGGCCATTTTCTTTTCATTAACTCTCATAAAACAAGATTAAAAAAATATTAATAAGTTATAAAATAAAAAATTAAGCATTATAAAAGTCAAACTAGCATAGAATAAATTGAGAAACAAGCCACTACAAAATAAATTATTGAAGCCAAAACAAAACAAAACAAAAAACAAAGCTACCATATGAAACTCATCAACTCACTTAACAAAATTGGTTTTGTTAGGTCATTTGCAGGTATTTTTATGTTATGTATTAAAAGTGTCTATTTATATTAGTTTTTAGCTTATACTACAATAAATTTAGATATTTTAGTATAATGTCAAAATTCTCCAAACTTCTTTAATTTAGTGAATTTAAAAAAAAAATCTACATGTTAAATTAAATTTCTCCAAATAGATTCCAATTCAAGTGCTCAAAAGTCACGTTGAAATCAGACTTTTTAATCATGCACGCAATTCAAAGAAAAGAAATAATAGACTAACTACAGATGGTGCCAATTCACCAATAACCTGCAAATTGGAACTAAACGAAACATGCATGACAAGCAAACAAAAGTAATATGGAACCATTTGAAGAAAGATAGCATTGCAGGAATTAAAACTTATAAAAGAACTACAACAACTAGTAAATGGTTCAATACTTGAACACATATGGGCAGAATTATCTTGGCTAGAAATCCTTCAAATTCAAAATTGAGCATCATCAGGTGGGTGGTTATAAGTACACTGAAGACTGAGTAAATATGAAGGATTACATAAAATCATTTCTACGAAGCTACCCATCAAATAGTGAAAGCAACACCACAAAACATTTGGACAATTCTTGGTACCAACCAGCTAAACACATTTGCGTCATGCTAGGTCCATGTGCTGATTGAGGAAATCACCAATGACTATTCGAGTAAAGGGAAGGCTTTGCCTCAATGAGAAAAAGGAAATGGAGATAATTATAGGCTCAACTATGCCAACGAAAGATATTTGCAGTAAACCTAACATCTGAAACAACAAGCACCAACAACTTCAAGATGCAAAAACAAATTGTTCTTCATTGGAAACCTCAATGCCGGCTTTACACTCCTTCGACATCCAGGGAACTTACTTCTCAATCAAGTCATCAAGTGCCATTACAACTATGTTCTCAATTCATCTTGGG
Organism: Tinospora cordifolia; assembly: GCA_030144865.1. Taxonomy (NCBI): domain Eukaryota; kingdom Viridiplantae; phylum Streptophyta; class Magnoliopsida; order Ranunculales; family Menispermaceae; genus Tinospora; species Tinospora cordifolia. Next base: position 9,989 of record JAJIYU010003919.1, read on the forward strand.
TTCACAGCAACTTAATGCCCTTATTCCACTTCTGGGAAATGAGATTGCACAAATAAACTCTTTGGAGGTTTAATGTGCAGCTTCTCTTCTAGAAACATGCTCCTATCTGACACCGTAAGTTCAGCTTCAATGCTGGGTTCATAACGGGCAAAACCAGCTAATGTCAATTCTAGTGGTTTCATTTCAGTAGGGCTCAAGTTATTTTGGATGTTTAGTTTGAATGGGCTCTGCTCAGTGATGTAATAGGATTTGGAATGATAACTCAAATATTCAATAAATTATAGTCAATGAGTGCGATGACTTTTTTTAATCTTTCTTCCTCTTTTTTCCCTTCCCTTCTTCTCTATCCGCATTCCACATCAATCAGAATTTATCATTATAGTAGGGTTTCATCTTAGATTGTTTTTGACACCAAGTATAATTCAGGAAAAAATTCCTAAAAATTAAAATATGAATTACAAAGTAAGTCAAAAATAAAGCATGTCTGTTTACCTGTTTAATCATTCTTAACCATCCAGCAAAAGAGACAATCAATTAAATATGTAGTTAGCCATTTTGACTTTTTATGGGTAGCAAGGCCTGGGTTTTATATGATATATTGTACTGTGTCCTGTACACACCCTCAGCAGGTCCTTAATTAGTTTAGTTTCCTCAAGCCATTCAAGTATGCTTAACCAACTTCCAAGTTGTAACAACTTATCAGTTTTAAATATCAAAGAAAAGGTAAAAATGGTCCAACAACAAAGCAAGTCTAATAATAGATTAATGACGAAATGTTTGTGCTTAAATTATGCCAAACAAAAGCCAAGGATGTACTCCAAGTTGAGAATAACTTAGCTATAGCTTATCATAAAAACTCCTCAGACGAAAAAGGAACATTTCCTACCTATGATAGAAGTCACAGTCGCGACCACCTCTTAACATGGCATGCAAAAGGTTATATATTTGCAACATCATTTTTCTTGGTATCTGTCATGAAAGCAGCAACTTTCTATGAGTTATAAAAAGGAAATAATGCAGGAAGAAAGTACAATTCAGCCAACCAAATCTTCAAAAAAGAATGTAGCACAGGCTAGTTATTCAAAGGGAAAAATGATCTGATTACCTAAACATCTCAAGGCTAGCCATCCAAAGAGAATAATAAAATTTCAAGATCTCAAGGTGATTTTTTTCACATCATCCTTTCGGGATCATGAAACATATGGAGGACATGCTTGATAAACAGAATTCTTATCCACAAACTGTATGTAATACAGCAGAATTATACTTGCCTTCTCAGAGAAAAGATTTACGCGGATAAAGGAACAAAATAAGTCCATAAATGCATGCAGGATCAGTGAATTCTGATGCGGCTGAGAAGGCACAAAAAGCACATTTTTAGAATCTTATCTAACAAAATCTCATATCAGGTTTCTTTGCAGAACATAAAAATGTCCACTTTATGAATAAGAACAGCAGGTCACCAGCAATGTAATCACAGTGCTGCTTAGATCCAAAATAAGTCGTAGAGCCTGCTCTCGAAATGACATCAAATCAAGAAGTACCTGATCAATGACAAGGAACAATAGGATATCAAACATAAATACAGTAATGTTTTAAACATATAAGAGCTAGTAAATGTTATATATATATATATTTTGGTTATTCAAACAGAAGAAACCTTATCACTTCTACATGAATTGGCTGCATGAATCTTTATTTCAATCTCATTCTATCTAAAGTCTTATATTTGTTTGAAACTAAGCAATTATGTTCATGCTCCAAGATGAAATCAAAACAATGTTCAAGGTCAAGGTTCATGAATGGACTTTCTGCAGTCAGTCGATTGAATTTAATATTCATAATATCTCAAAAATAAATGAAGCATTTAAATTCAAATTGAGGTCAAGTTGGCATCATTTATTTTGATACTTCTCCAATTTTTTATATAACAAAGAAAATATCAAATAACACCGAGCACACAATTGACAAAAACAAAACATAACATTGTGTATGCTTAAAATTATCTTAACCCAAGGATCAAAAAGTTAAATTTGTCATGAACCTTGGCCTGTTAATACTAAAAAATAATTTTTAATTCAACAAGGATAATTTCGCTAAAATTTGAAATAGTACCAAAGTGCATATATGTATATGTATATATATATATATATATATATTCCGGAGAAACAAGTGACAAGTTTATTCAAGAATCAAGAAAGAAGGGAAAGTGTACATCAAAACCATCACTAGAGGTAACAAGTGACTATCTTATTGAAGAATGGCAGGTCAACATGCTTTGGGATGAAATAAAGGTTGCATGTAAGAGAAGCTGAATTTGGATAGAAGGTATTCTCCAAAAGAAGTGGAACATGCAAACATTTGGCAAGATTGCCAAGAAGTGAGAGGGTTTGTGAGACATTCCAAAAAGCACCATCAGCAATCATTCAATGGAGATGGTCCTCACGAAGGTTTGAGGAATTCACTTTAGATTTCTGTCTACTTTCATGGAGATCTACAAAGACACTTGGGTAATGGAGTTCCGAAGTCTTTGACATTAAAAGAAAGTGGATTCAGGATGATGAAGAACAAAAAAATTCAAGGCCCAGTGGTTGAAAAGGCATCACTAGAGGTTTTTAGTGAAGTCAACTTGAGAATACGTCACAACTATGGCGATGGTTCTTGAAGTATAGCTACACGTCAATCAAGCAACATGGTGCAAGATGATGGAACAACAAAAGTTAGGCAGTATAACAAGGTAAGAGCACAATCCTCAATAGTTGGTGAGACACATGTAAGTAGGACCACGCTACAGAAGGTAGTGTTGCATACTTAGCCACATGATGGATGCCACATCAGTTACCAAACACGTACCCAAAAGGTTTGGCTGGACCCTCAACATCCTCAACTCACCCAAGGGGGCCTAGCCAACTAGAGGGCCTGGGTACCTTCCTTGAAAATTGATGAAGTTGGTGTGACGGCAATTCATTTGTGTGGGACTAAAGGCAATCCAAGTGATAAGGAGCCCACATTAAAAGTTTAACAATGAAGGAAGAAGTGTGGCTTGGTTTTTTTTTTTTTTTTTAATAAGAAGATAATATGATGGGGGACTTGAAGGCTTCATTGCTAGGCCCAAATGATGATCATTGGAATGCTAATGAAAATGATACAGATGGGCCTGAGAACATGGACCTGGACTTAGAGCATGTTCAAGTTGATTATGATTTGGAACAAAGAACTTGGACCTTGATGACGAAGTAGATCTGAGTGTAGGCCCACCTACATGTTGGACTGATGACATTGTAATGAATGATCCCGATGATGTCTATTTCAAGTGTCCCCAAGCAACTAAGGTACATCCAATTATTTTTTCCAACTCTTACAACCCCTTATTTATCTAGAAAAGTCAATTGTACCTGTGAGTTCTCCTTCTTATCCTTCTGCCCAACATAATGAACTGATACAATGCTCCACATACCAATCACCAACCATGATGGAGTGCTAAGAGAAGATGGCTACAGGCACTCCACGGATGGCTCGAGATGATAGTGTTCTGGATGGAAGGTCCACCGGACATAATGTGACACTTCACAACATTAATGAGGTGTCTCAATTCCTACAAAACCATTAGCATCCAGATGGTTGATTGATCAACCACATGGCTCGTGCATGAGTGTTGAGGTGCGTGGATGTGGATGAAGATAGTTTGTTAATGAATCTGTGGCTACAGGTCACCGGCAAAGTGCTCTTTGATTCCAAAACCTCTATGCAAGCTCTTTGATTCCAAAACCACTATGCAAGCTATGCCCAAATTTGGTGGCCCTTCAAGAGTTCAAAAAGAATCATATTGATAAGGATACAGCCAAAAGATTACGGGGGTCCAAATTTCTGGAATTGGTTTTTCTAACCACCGTAGGATTAGCAAGTGGTATCATTCTTGTTTGGGACTCACATTCAATTAAATTGGCAGGCACATTCTACAGCTCCTCGGTAAGATTAACTGAGCCTCAATGATAGATTGGTGGTTCACTTTGATAAATAGACCATGTAAGAGGAGAGGCAATTCTTTTGGGATGCAGCGTTTCTCGTTTGGTGATAGGTAGTGGGTAGAAGGAGACTTCAATGTCACCAGAACTGTCATTGAAAAGTCAAGTTCCACTACCATGTCTGCATCATTAAAGGAGTTTGAATCACTTATTGATGAGCTGTAGCTTAGAGATATAGCCCCACATTGTATGCCATCCACATGGATGAACAACATAAATTAGCAAGTGTACGCCCATATTGATAGTTTTTAGTCTCCACGAGATGAGAAGCACTATTTTCATATTTGAGACAGTCCATTGAAGCAACTATCACATCTAATTATTGGTTAATATCATTGGACACCAGCATTGGTGATTGGGATGCTATACCCTTCAGATTTGAGCATGTTTGATGTTCTATCCTTCATCTATGTACTGGTCTCAAAGCTGTACATACTTGACATTTGAACATTGAGCTTTTGAAGCCGCACTTGGAGGTTGGCTCTTTGTATAGTTTCTTTCTATATAAGTCCCTACTCCATGGCTTTAGTTTAACTTTCAACTATTTAAGCTTCTGCATAAACCTGAAACCAGCTTGTCCTTGTCGCACTGGTTTGGAAGGAAGAGATTATCCTTCCTGCAGCAGATTTAGGGCATTGTTTGCAAGGTAGACAGCATTGCACGACAAAAGGCCCTGTTGCAATAGGCCAAGGAATGGTGAAATTAACTAAAAGTTCTTCCTCTAGACACTTATTATTAGGAAAGCATGGAATATGATGACCTAGTTTGAAGATGGCTCTAGTTCAGTGTTTCAAGGGGCTGATCTCATCTCACAACTTGAGCTTGATCAGTTCACCATCAAAGGTTTTCTTTTATTTTTTATTTTTTTTTAAACAAGAAACGTAATATTATATTAAATGATATAAAATTAAGTTAGGAGAAGATGAGATACAGATATCCCACTACAAAGAGGCAAAAAATGCTGAGCCCATCATGTAGCCAGCTCCCAAAGAAAAACCCCATCAACAATTTACACAAATACAATTCGACCATAAACCTCATCAACTAAAGAAGAGAGATTCCTTGAAGTCCACTTTATGCCCACACTAGCTATAGAATAGAAAAATAAATAAGGTCACAATACTTTTTCAATAAACCAATAGAATGAGGAACAGGAAAAAAAAAAAGAGTCCATCTGGAGTACATAGATGATCACATTTTCCCAACCAACAACCCCAGATGTTCTTCATGAAACTGAATTCTTGAAACAATGCCGATTCAATGCACAATATACAACATGACCAGAGAAAGGGTTCCATTAGGAAATGGCATTGAAGAATGTCTGCACAATTAATTTTGCCGAGAGCAATGAGCCACCCAAGTGTTTTGGCTATGAGTGGCACATTTGCTATCCATATAAAAAATTGGTAAGGGAAGAGAGGCACAAAAGTTGCAAGGCATGAAAGAATAATCTAGTAGAAAATTTTCCTAAAGGTTCACAAGACCTAGAACTATACTGGTCCATTGAAAACTAAACTAGAATCAAATAGTCCATCAAAGACCGACAACCACCATTGCACGTAAAGAATATTTGGAGCGCAACGTGGGTTCCCATCATGCATACCAATCTGACTGTTAGAGGCAGAACTACCAAACTGTTTACTGCGGCCTAGTGTTACCCTGATAATGAATATAATGCAAGGAGTAGTTATTTTAGTGAGAATGAGGAGCACCAAATATCCTCACAGAACCTGATTTTGTTGCCATTGCCAAGTGATGCTTTGACATGTGTTGTGAAGCATTGATATCTGGAATAAATGAACTTCCATGTTGATCTAAGGTCGAGTTGAGACATAGCCCAGCATCTCTCCTATTTTCTTGAAGACCACGCCGACTTCTAATCACCTTGGCCCATAATGAGTCTTTTTCATCCAAGAAACTCCACAACCATTTCCACTAATATGTGATAGTAGATCTGCCAATCCACCTCCGCCATGTTACAAATCCAATTTGAATTCATTGCATCAGACCAAATTCAATGATCTTCCTGCACCGTTGTGTTCCCAAAGAAACAATCTCATCTTTTTTTCCAGAATAAAAATTGACATGAAATGATTCAGAATAGCATTAAGTGCGAACTTAAGTAAAATCAACTGACCCCCTCTCAACTTTCAACCCTCGATCCTCCTTGATAGAATGCATATTACTAGATCCCACAAAGCCATTGAAGTAGGTTTTCCTCCAAGAACCAAGGTAGATTAATGGCCATAGAGCTACCGATATGCCAAAGTCATTTGCAGCAGTCTACCAGTCGTGATCTCTTCTGGAGGAACATAAATACTGACAATTCAACACTTGTGAGGAAAATATTAAGTCCAGATATGAAACATAAGTTCTTAACAAACACCATTGCTACAGCTAGACTAGATCTGACGTGGTTGATCAACAAAAGACATTCATCTGCGAATTGTACAATGGAAACATGGACTTTGTCTTTCCCCACTTCAAAACCACGTACAATTAATTTCCTACTGGCTTTGCTCATCAAACTATCGAGTAAAACAACCACTAGTAGATAGAGAAAAGGTAATAAGGGCCCCCTTGCCTTTAGCACGAGAGCCCATTATTTTGCCACTCAGCCTACCATTCTATAAAGGAGTAGGAAACAGAAGACAAGCATCCTTTAGTCCACAATCTCTGCCTCATGCCAAAACCTTTCATTTCCACTGAATAAACAAGAGAGTTCCATTCGGCATAATGGTAAGCTTTTGCAAAATCCACTTTTAGAAAAGAACCTTCTTCCCATCTCCAGTCTTAAACTGTTTCATTTGCAGCCAATACTGCACCCATGATGTTGCATGCTTTGATAAAGGCCAACACTTTGGTAATTATCTTATAATGCCAGTTGTTGTGCCCATTGGTTGGTAATTTGATACCATTGATGCATTTATCTTCTTCGGGATGCGGCAGATCTAAGTCTCATTTGTGCACTACTTAATAGCTCCATCATTGAAGAATTCTTCCATTACCTGAAGAAGGCCATTATGGATTCCCAAAAATTTGGGTAGAATTGCATGGTAAATCCATCAGATCCTGAGGCAGTTTTCCCATCACAATTGAAAATAGCTAATTATATTTCTTCAAGAGTGAAGGGGCCTTCAAGCCACTCCATGTGGTGTGCATCTATGGGACTCCAATCTATACCATTAAGCCCCCATCTCCCCTTCAAAGTTCTCAAGAAAAATAAATCAAATTACTCCTCAATCGATGAGGAAATCTGTTCAGGGCCTTAAACTACCTCACCTGCACTATTTCCATTTTGTACATCCTATCCCTCGATTCCAAAATGCTTAGAACCCAACAGAAGTACTTGGAATTAACTTCCCCTTCCTTCTCCCATATGAGCTTTGCCTCCTTGAAAGCAATTCAATCTATTCAATGATCAATCTCTCTTACTTTCTAGATTAAGGTTAATCTGGTTTTTCTTTATCATCAAGATTGTTGTCTGTTGGCACTTAACACAGTTCATTACCCAACTGCTACAACTGGAGCAAGAAATATGATCTCATGATTGCATCTCGTTTGTGAAATTCCTTACTCCAAGTTTTCAACTGCATTTTCAAAAATTATAATTTTTGGATGAACCTATAGCCAACAAGTCTTCTTGAGGTGATTGACTCCACCATTAAAAAAAAAATCAAATCTTTAAAGGATGGATAACTCAACCATACATGCTCAGATCTAAAGGAAGCAAGGTCCCGTGTGCCAGGTATAGTTTCTCCTAAGATTGGCCAATGATCAGAAGTGAGTCTGGGTTCATTATCCTTCCTACATAGATAACACCAGCTAGTCTAAGTAGACAATCAGCAGATAAGCTAATATCCACGTGAGACAATTCAACTTTCCAAGAGCTAATGTCCACCTCAGCACTTTGATGTTGAGGAAATGTGAATCTTCCACATGAATTGGTATTAAACAAAAGGTGATCTATTCTATTGGGTTATTAGTGTTTTGAGAGAAGGATTTGGTGCTAAAAGCAATAGTTTAGGCTTCCCAAACTAGTATATCCCTTCCCCTTACCAAATGAAAACCCTCTAGAAGCCCTAGGATGGAAAATTACTTGCTAGTTTCAACCACTTGTTGGTTTCTATGTTAAATGAAAATCTCAGGTTAAGTCCCAACCCACCCACCCCTCCACCAAAATAATAATTCAAAAAAAAAAAAAATACAATAAAACAAAACAAAATAAAGGAGGTCATTGTACTATTTTGAAGGGAGGATAAATCATTTATGTTCGAAACATCTATTTACTACAAGTCTTGCATTATGTATGTATACAAGACCACGAAAGGGTAAAAGGAATATATTATTTTTATGAACTCCTATTGGTAGTCTAGATGACAAGCCAATATCCCTGGCATTCTTTGTAATTCACGTGATAGATTAGTGCCATAACACAATCATCTTTACAAGATCTCAATAAATGCCAGTGGAATCATGAGTAAAGTTCAAACCTTCATGATCACCATCTCCATAGATTGATTACTCATAGTGACTTGCACAACACCTAGTAACCCTCCATGCTATTATGCAATCTTGTCAAATATTGCATTACCCAGTTTTTGGGGTGAATGCATTTCACATCAATCCAACTATGTCTACCACAATCTTCAAATTCTCTCATAGTATGTCATCACTCTATTCTTTAATGGTAAGCTCTGCCCAAAATGCAAACTTTCACCTTGGGAGACCCCAACAGAGTCCCCACAATACATCAAAGGTCTTGCAAGATCCAAGAATTGAATTTGAGCATCCTGTCCAAGCACCTTACTTAGCTCCAATATAATATTGTCCTAGGAGAATACATCTAAGTTTCTGTTAACCAAGAACATTTTGGTCCAGTTAGAACCTTTACTTTCTACTTCTACAACTAGCATTTGCTCAAGAGATCCTCATCTAGGCAACAAAGATCTGCAAGGGGAATAACTAGTTTTGTTGAACACCAATCTCCTAATTCCCAAGCTTCGAACTGCCACTTATTTCCAAAACAAAGCTATCATCCTTCAAGATAACCTCCAAAGCCTCCCACAAATTTTGCCGACCTCTTGACTAGGCTCCCTCAAGGACAAAGATGGCACGTTGTTTACCATATTGAACTTTTGTTATCTTGAGAAAACTAATCTCATATTTTGAGTAAGAATCAAGAAGGCCTCCATCACTGATTTCAGATCCTCCTACAGCCATTCCATAGCAATAAGATCCACATAGATGCAGTAGCTTCTAAGTTTCATTGCTGCTTTGAGTAGAATACCACTCCATCTTTGGAATACTTAAATGGAAGCACTTGTAACAAGTGCTGAAAGACTTAAATCACCTCATGACCTCTGAACTTGATATCAAGGACAAAAAAGATGAGTCATTCGTTTGGAGAACTCTCTCTTTGTCGATTCTCGAAGCATCTCTCTGAGTTGATGGTGGAGTGGACACCATCAGCCTTCGGTAAAATGATATTTTATCTTTATATCTCTTCCTGACCTCCATCCACTCTTCATAGCCTTTCATAACGCTACATTCTAAACTCGAGCCATATCCCATCCCATGGAATTTGAAACACAAACAATGATAAGAAGTATGTTGGGCTAATATCCAAATTTGCCTTCAACCAAAAAACCCTCAACCCCTAGAGAACGCAATTTTTGTGTCACTATGCCAATAACCACTGATTTATTCCTATGTAAGTTCTTGGTCATACTTAATTTTCCTAATAGAAACATTTGACCTTTCTTATAGCATTTGAGAGTAAAAAAAAAAAAAAAAAGAAAAAAACAAGGATTCCCCATGGATTTTCAAGATTCAGCTTTGGAGATCAAACTAGATGGATTTATCATGCATCATTATTTCTTGATTTCTAGAATAAAATGGAAAGTCATATAACAATTGTGAGTGTAGGCATCATTATTTCTATCCAAATTATACCACATCGACAAATTTCTTTTACTTTTTTAATTCTCCCATATTTTTCATTGAAAAAAGTTCCATTACTAAGAATTGGAATACCCAAGGCAATCCAAGTCTCAAAGGCGAAGTTCAAGACCAAAAGATATAGTCACACCTTCTTGGGATTTTTAAGGATGCACAAGAATTTCAATTTGGGGAAAAAACCGTAAAAATAGATCTTACAAGATTGTTAACATAAGTCAAGGCATTGTGTGATTGCACTCTAGGAGTAAAGCTGGGATTAGGAAAATCAGAATAAGTCACGGATTTGAAAATGAAGAAATTCGCATACAAAGGCATAGATCATGGAATGCAGTCATAGTGATAAAAATAAATAAATAATAAAGGCATGTTCTACATCATGTGGTTAACTGGTTGTGGATATTTAACATTGGATTTATGGAAGATTTATGTACTTCACTCACTACAAAGCTGATGAGATAACTATAACCATATATGAAAATTCAAATTGTCAGTACATGGGCGCAGTACACGTCTTAACAGAAAAAGGAACGAAAATCCGTACCGTGACCCATGTTTCCAAACTTTGAAAATAAACTTCAGCATTATCATGCAGAGAATCCAGAGCAAGCTTATCAACCTACAGAAGTTCCCCAGAATCGCAAATCAGGATTTCCCACCTCAATCAACAACAATCAAGGAGAAATAGAAAAGGAGCAGAACTCTCACACGCTCTAATTGCAATTTACTAGGATGATCCGGAAACTTCTTTGAAACCAACATACAGATTTTTGGATGATTCGGAATCACACCGGCTTTCCAAAACGCATCTGAAAAAGTATGAGATACCGAATCTGGATAATCCAAAATTTGATTCAACCTATACATCCTCGCCAATAAGCCTTCTGCTACTTCGGAAAGTTGTACAACCCAATGCATGTTCAATCCTTTCAAGGATCCTCCAGAACCATGTTGCTGCTGTCCTTCTGGACTAACATTCTTCCAAGAAGTTGAAGTAGCAGAAGAGTTCATTTCCGGACTCAAGTATTCGGACCATCTAGAAGGTCCATCCAACTCCTTCGCATCTTGTGCGTAATAATTCTGCCTAGATTTCGACATTGGCTGATGCACCTCAAGAGCCAATATATCACAAATTAAAATAACAACAAGTCAGTATATTCAAGCTCGAATCGTCCTGTAAAATCGTTCGCACTTCACAGAGCTATCTTCTGTGCATTTCGAGTTGACGATTCAAGACCTTTCTGAGTTTCTTTACCTTCCTAGGATTCGCAGAATTCTTTGAATTCTCTCAAAACGAAAACGAACAAACTTCACAAAACAACAACAATTGACCAAAACCCTCACTGAATTAGAAAACCATCGGCCTGCATTTTCGATACAACGTCGCGCAAAACCAAACAATGGAGAACTCCTACTCGAGCTAGCGATTTAGCAAAACGAACCGTGGGAAGCCATTAGATCCCACATCCAAACTTCAGATCTGAGAACAATCTCAGAACCAAGATCAAATGGATGAGATGTGTTTGAGATAATAGTAGCAGAAAATGGAAAGTGGAGAACCTCGTTTTGGAACTACCAGCAACAACGACTGACAAGCTTCTTTTTACCAAATTTTCATTTCCTCTGCGTTAAGACACCCTGCGGATTTTTTCAGTGCCTTCCAAGTTTCAACAGGTTTTCAAAGGCCGACATTTCTAACGTGCGCACCTATGCGTATTGTTGAAAAATAAGTAATGTCGCGCACGTCCTTAATTCCTCCCCATATGATTACAAATATTCCGAAAGGCTCCACAACTTTTCAAAGAAATTCAATCTAGGGCCTTGACCAAGGACACCCAATTTATATTCACTTGTGATTTGCTTATATTATTGGAAACCAAACTCCACTGCACTGTCTACGTCTCAAACCCCTACTTATCTCGACTTCTGAATGAAAACCAATCTGTAGTGTTAAGTGTTTTAGGAAGGCATACTATGAGGTATAGTAGATATGATAAAAAATATGATGATGAAAGGAATTGTTGAGATCTTGGTGGAGACCAAACTTAAGGTTACAAGCATTAAATTCATAGCTGAGGCACTAGATATAGTTGCTAGAAATATTAAAAGTCGTGGTGGAGAATAAGGGATACGATCTTTTTCTAACTTTTTTTAACTTTCAAACTAATGTCTCATTAGGGATAGGATCTTTTTTGTAGTCGAGCTATCAAAATAAGGGAAATGCTACATTTACAGTTGTAGTTGCAATTATAAAATTCATATCTATTCCTTTGATAATTAAGAATATCACAGTTACATGATAGAAAAAGCAAATGCATCGTTCACTTTAGTATTTTATATTTTATGCTTGTTCTTGTAGTAATTGTTTATTAACATAAAGATTCACATAATAAAAAAATATATCAAAAATAGAAAAATTTTAGTATTACCTTCCTACTCCCTTTTTTCTTCTATGTTAGAGGTTGACTCAACCAACAATACCTAAAACAATAAAATACACCCAATCTTAGTTACATTTGAATTAGTTTAGACCATATTCAATTTATATTTGATTTTAATATTTTCAATTAATAATCTTTCTCTTAGATATTACAAGTTGCAATAAACATCACCTAAAAACATTGGAATAAGCCCAATCTTGGTTAAATTTGGTATAGATTGAACATAGATCTGATTTTAATGTTTTAACTAACGGTCTTTTTGTTTTTATTATATTTCTATAATTTCAGTATAGAAAAGACGTTATAAAAATATACAAAACTCTCAAATTATTTTTGCATTTATTCTGTAACAATTGAATTCAAGGTGAAATTTACAATTTTAAGTTTTTTCTTTAGAAGATTATAATTTTAAAGATTGTATTCAACTACCATCATAGTTAGGTTGAGTTGGCAAAACTTAGTACCTCTTAAACTAGAAGCCGTGAGCTCAAATCCTGTGTATGAAGAAATCTACATTAAGAAAGCTCCTCTACTTATGACCTTAAAAACATTAGGAGAGCTCGTACGGTGAATAATCTCAAAATGCACTTACACTTGATCTAATCATACACAGTAGAAACCCAAAAAGAGAGAGAGAGAGAGAGAGAGAGAGAGAGAGAAAGAAAAAGAAAAAGAAAAAATTGCTTGTATTTAGCACTACTTGTTAAATTTAAATAATGAAATATAAGAACTATTACAAAATAGAGTGTCTGTCACTAATTTGATTTAATGATATATGAAAAAAAAATAATAGTGTTTTAACAAAACTTTTTAATGGGGAAGGTAGTGTTTGATAACTCTTTTTACAACTTTTTATTTTGATAAGTCTTATTAAAAAAAAAAACTTTTGAAAAATTAAAATGTTTGATAGCTGAATTTTTTTCTCTTGCTTTTAAAGTCTTTTCATGAAATATATGAAATACATCATAAATAATTTTTTTTTTTGCTTTTTGAAATAAAAAGAGCAAAAATAGGTTTGATACTTTTCAAAATAGATATAATTTTTTTTTAAATGTTCAAAATAGCCTTGTCAAGCTATTTAAAAGAATTAATTCAATCTAGTATTTATTTCGATTTAGTTTTAATTAAAAAATTTTAATTTATATGCTTGTCAAAATCAACTTATTATATTCATTAATTTTGTCATTAAAAATTTTATATATTTATTTATTAACTAAAAATATAAACTAATTAGTTCTTAACTTTTGATACTATTAAACTATTTAAAGCTTTTAAAATTTAATATTTTCAAAATAAAAATATTAAATTAAATAAATTTAAAATATTAGTTTTAATAAGTGATAATACTGAGAATAGAATTATGCTGCAACCATTTCTAATAGCCAAGAGGTTCGCAATATATGCTGAGACCACAAACCCATTTGCATATCTAATTATAATAACAAGGCTCGTTACGCCTTTGTTAGTGTCCGTTGAGGCATCGGGGCATTCATTTTCCAGAGCCCACCTGGAGACTGCAGACGCGAGTCAGCCATGTGGGAACGAGGAGGTCTCCATGTTTGCTGGGACATATTCCCTTTTGCCAGTAAAATGTTTGAGTGGTAGCATATATAATATAGTCTTCGTGGTGAAGAAATTGACCGAGTTGGAATTTGGCCGTTCAAGTCCCCGATTTGAGAGAAGGATGATGGCATTTTGGTGAATATAGAAATTATATTTGATTCGCAATTTCAATACAATATTTTATGTCTAAAATTTAAAAGCATAGAAATCGTGTTTGCTTTATCAAAACTTAAAAAACAATTTTTCTGATATTTATTAAGACAAGATTTGTCTTTGAGAAACGATAAAACCATGCATCATTCACTGATTTTCACTTTCTAGACAATATTCATATTTTTAAATTATAAACCAAAATGCAATCATAGTTTTCGAATTATACATACCATTCATAAATTTTAATGTATACAAACCAAGTTAGAACTCAAACTAAGATTATTTTATGCAGTTAACTTAGATTAAACAATTAAATGAATGCAATTCATTACAATGAATAAAAATAGTCTCACTCTTTTGGAATTTAGACATCACTATTTTATCCCACTGTGAGAGTATAAGATAAAAATAAAACTATTTTTTATCTGATTTGATTCTATTCATCAAACAGACTTCTGTAGTATTAAATCATTTTTGACCCATTAATCTCTTTTAAATTTCAAGGTAAATCAATGACACGACTTGAACTTAAAACTTTTAATTTCTAAAGTTACATCTCTATCACCAATACCTTTTTTTTGGTATTGGGTCAATTTTAAATTTATGAATTTAGAAAATTAATTACTTTTGACTCTATTTAAAACTTTAAAATTTTTCTTAATCTTGCGTTGTCCGGATTTGCCGCTTGTTTTTTTTAATTATATCAGGATTTTGCTCCTTCTAATTATATAGAAAAATAAAAAGTAACGACTTTTTATTCTTAATTCGAATGATTATCCGATCTAATTAAACATTAAAAATGTGTGGTTAAAATCTTTTACACACTTAGATGAAACAATGAATACGTCCATACTATTGATAAAATTTGTAAGACCACGACTGATGACACTAAGATAGCTTCCTGCAACGGTTTCATGATATTAGTGTCTTTTATTGACTTAGAAGAGGGTCAAAAACTGAGGGAGGGAACTAAAACAATGGATAAAAAAATTATGGTAACAATAATATTAATTTTCGTTGGCCAAAAAGAAATCAAACAAAAGTCTAATAGCTAAGGAGTGGTTGGCTGATTGGTTGGTTGTGGTAGACACGCTTGGCTTGGACATTAAGCCAACATGATTTCTACTTTTCTCTACTTCTGTCATCTTGTATGATGCCCCACCCCCATGTTCGATTTCCGAAGCATAACCTAAGATCACAAAAAAAAAGTTCTTTTGACTTATTTTAGTTATAATTAAATATTAAGAAAATAGTTTTGATCTCTCTCATTATGTTTTGATTATGACGTGTCCTTAAAATTTGAATAACTTTAAATGTACCCACTAAAAATTATTTTATGTACTCACTTGTTGTAGAGTAT